>PVJH01011552.1:0-68286 GCA_004026705.1 Nesogale talazaci | reverse complement strand
CACTGCCAACCCTTCTGAGTTCAACGTCCTTGATGGTGGGGCACCATGCTGAGTCCTTACTGGACATTGATGGGCTTGCACTTTTACTGGCGAGTCTCTTCTCTCTGGCACCATGAACACCTCACGTCTGGGGTGCTTGATCATTGAGCACTCACCGGGGAAGGACCCTGGGAGACAGTATAGGTAGTTATGAAGACAGATTTTGGCTTCAGACCGAGCTGGGACTGAAGCCTGACTTCATTGGTTTCCTTGGTAGGAAAGCCTAGGCAAGGTTCTTGGTCTCTCTCAGACCCCTTTTCTTCATCTGTGAAATCTGGATCAAATGACTTTATAGATACTAGTCCTGAAGATTGACTTCCTGCTCTACACAGGGTCTGGCACAAAAAGTGCTTAGAAAAAAGTCAGGAAGAATAGCATGCACAGAGTAGACTCCGACTCGGGACATCCCTGGGTGTGCCATGCTGGGCTCCACAGGGCTCTCAGCAGTTCACCAGGCCTTTCTTCTGCGGAGCCTTTGAGAAGACTCCATCTTCCAGCCCCTGTTTGCAGCAGGGAGTATTAGCGGTGACTTCAGGGACTCCATTCTGACTTCATGGGTTGTTAGTGGTAAGGTCAGCAGTTTGAATCCACCAACCGCTCTTTGGGAGGAAGGGGAGGCCTTCTGTTCCTGGAAAGAGTTACAGTCTCGGACACCCTTGGGGGCAGGTCCACCCTGTCCTGTAGGGTTGCTGTGAGTCAGAACAGAGCTGCCGGTCCAAGAGTCAGAAGAGCAGAGAACTCGGTTTCCCCACTCTGAGCCGACCCAGAGCCCAACTTGACAAAATCTTTCCTCCCTCCTCCCAACCTCCTGCCTCTGTCTCTTTCACCATGCCTACCTCATTTCTGCCCCCACTGCACTCCTTCCCTCCCTTGTCTTTTCCTTGCCTTCATTGGTTGGCAGGATGGGTGAGGGGCAGCACTAGAGATTTTGTACATCGACAAGGATGGAGGCAGTGATCACTGTGTATTACAAACTTCAGTGCACCTCTGAATCACTCAGGCACCCCAATCAATCCACTGCCATCAAGTCCTTTTTGACCCTTAGCGGCCCCCCCAAGGCCGAGCAGAACGGCTTCATAAGGTTTCCTAGGCTGTCGATGTTTAGAGAAGTGACTGCTATATCTTTTATCCACAGGGCAATTGGTGGGTCTGAAGTACTCACATTTGGGTTAGCAGTTCAGAGCTAACCTCACGGCACCACCAGGGCCCCCTGCGTCATTCTGAGTTACAGTTGAAGATGGTGATTTCCAGGTCCTTCTCCCACAGATGCTGTGGCATCATCTGCAGGTCTAGGAATCTGCATTCCACAACCAGCAGCCCTTGTGATTCTGAGGTTCATGGTGTGTGAAACAAAACCTGTATGAATTGTGGACCGGAAAACTGGTGAACAAACCTTGATCCAGTTCTTTCTCTCTCTCTCTTACACACACACACACACACACACACACACACACACACCTGAGGACAGATAGACTGGGAAAACTGGCCCACCAGCTGTGGCATTATGGACAAGTGATTTAATCTTCTGAGTCTCAGCTTGTTCATCTGTGAAGTGGGAGAGATCATCCCTCTATTTCCTGGCGTTTTGAGGCTTAAACCAAGTGCTACATAGAAAGCATTCAGCAGAGTGGGGTAGTCAGTAATTTGATGTCATTTCTAACAGTAACGTTACTTTCAGGGAACTTCGATTTATCCCCTTTCCAGTGAGTTTGAGTACCCCTGGTGGCACAGTGTTTAAGTGCTTGGTGGTTCCTCATAAAGATTTCAGCTATTTGGCGAGTCTGGGACTGCCCTCCTGGCTCTGTGCTCAGCGCTTTGCAATGCACCGACTTTCTCTTCTCAAACACCGGTGGTCCCGAGATTGGGTCTCTGAGTGCACTGCGCAGGCGCCCTTTTGGCTTGTTGACAGTGGGAATGGAGAATAATAGTGGAGAAGGAGGGGCGCCGACGTTGCTCATCATACCCTTCGTGGCTCTGGGACACTGGTTCTCCCCTAGCCGGTTCTGGACCCTTCGCTGAGCTCCTGAGCTGCTTGGTAAAGGCATTCTGCTTGGTAAAGTGGAAGGGCAACGAGAAAGGGGCGAGCTCTCGATGAGACAGATGACATGGTGGCTGCGCTGGGTCAAGCGTGAGCGCGGGCAGGTGCAGGCAGTTCTGCTGTGCACAGGGTCTCCCCAGGCCAACTCAATGGCAGGCAACAACAACAACAACAGCAACAACAGTGGGAAGGGATTAAAAGCATCCAGGGCTGGTGAGTTTTCGGGGTGTCCTCTGTGTTTTGATTCCTGGGCACATACCTGTTGCCCGGGTCCTGTGTGTCAGGCGCTGTTCCAGGTGCTAGAATTCTTATCATGACATTCGTAGTGCATGGTGGGAGAACCTCAGGGCACAGGAGGTGGGTGGGCCCTCTGCGTGAAAGAGAAGTGTCCCTCCTGTCTCTGAGCTCCATCTGGCTCCCGCCAAGTGGTTGACAATTTGCCAAGTCCCTAAATTGAGTTTGAATGGTTCAACATCCCAATGTTCTCACCACTCCCACCCCAACCACCAGCTCCAAGACACACACAGGAAAGGGCCGGTGTGTGTGGAGGAGCCTCTGCCACTCACAAAACCCTTCGGGCAGTGAGGGCTCTCTTCTCTGCCCAGTCAACCCAGTTGGTGTTGCTGCATCTCCGACTCCTGGCAACACTGTGTGTCTCCCAGTGGGGTTTGTGATGGCTGGCTTTTCAGAAGTCCATCAACATGTCTTTCTTCCCTGGCTGCTCAGGGTGGACTAACACCGCCAACTTTTCTGTGAGCTGCCACATGTCTTCCACCGAGTGTCGTGCCCTCTGTGCCTTCGGCAGAAAGGACATGAATGACCTCAGTAGGCTCCTGGGCCCGGAAATGGCTAGCTGTCCTCCAAACCATGCTCAGTCATATTTATTTTTGATATTTACTTTTTCTTTTTAATAAATAATTTTGTTGGGGGGGGTCTTACAGTTCTTACAATAGCCCATCCATCAATAGTATCAAGCACATTTGTACATATGTTGCCATCATCCTTTATGTTGGGGCAGGCATTACTGCCCTCTGGTGGGAGTGGGAGGCCAGCCTTGCTCCTGAGAACTGCTGCTGGATTTGAACTGCCAAGCCAGTGAACTGCAGTCCCGCGTTCAACTACTATGCCACTGGGGCTCAGCCCATCCATCATCCTTTTCAAAACATCTTCTTTCTACTTGAGCCCTTGCTATCACCTCCTCTTTCCCCCCTTCCTCCCCTCATCTCCCTCGTGATACTTGAAAAATTATAAATTGTTATTATTTTCATATCTTACATCTCCACTCTCTTCCTTCATCCATATTTCTGTTGTTCATCTCCCTCAGGACTAGGGGCGGGGGTGCTTGGAGGAGCCGATCATTGCAATTGGTTCCCCCTTTCAATATTTGCTTCTTTTTATTGTGAAAAGTATTCTCAGTCTTAATGAATAACTGTTCCAGAATACCAAAAAGGTGTATATGTCATGTCCTCCTCATCATAACAGCAATCACATGTTTTAAATATCAGTGTTGTTTCAATCAAGAGAAAGACATGCAATGTGGCAGAAACTCAGGACCCAACATGATTCATTGGCAACTTGGTGCCCCTTCCACAGAACACACAGTCCAGAAACCGGAAGCAGTTAACAGGTAATTTAATGTTGTGAGAGGCCTGATTTATGGGACAGGCTGACATTTTCTTAAAATTCTCCTGCCCTTTCACCATTCTGTTGCAGATCTTGCTCTAGTGCTTTATTTTACTCAAGATATCTAGACTGCTGGTTGCTATTGTCTTTCTCTTTTCCTTCCTTTTAAATTCTGTTGTTGGGGCTGTCCAGTTGGTTCAAATCCACAGCAGTCCTTTGTACATCAGAACAAAACACTGCCTTGTCCTGTGACAGTCTCACAATCATTCTTATGTGTGAGCCCATTGTTGTAGCCACTGTGCCCACTTTTCTTTTTTGCAGCCTCTCTCTTTTACCAAGCACGGTGTCCTTCTCTAGGGTAAGATGAAGTATCTCTCACCACCCCAACCTCTAAGGAACAATCTGGCTGTACTTCTCCTAAGATAGATTTATTTATCTTTTTGGCATAATACTTTGAATATTCCTTGCCAGCACCATAACTCCAATACATCGATTCCTTTCCGGTCTTCCTTATTGAATATCCAACCTTCACATGCATCTGAGACCATTGAAAATACCATAACTTTGGGTCAGGTGCACACTACTCGTTGAAATAACATTCTTTCTCTTCCATACGCTCAAAGGCCTTGGACAGCAGATTTGCTTTTGACAGCTACTTCCATGAGCATTGATCGTGGATACAAGCAAGACAAACTCCCTGACAGCTTCAATCTTTTCTCATTTATCATGATGTTACATATTGGTGCAGTGGTGAAAATCTGGATCTTCTTTACATTAAGATGTAATTGATGCTGAAAGCTGCAGTCCTTGACCTTCATCAGCAACTGCTTCAAGTCCTCTTCACTTTCAGCAAGCAAGGTTGTGCCATCTGTATATTGCAGGCTGTTCTTATGAACAGCCCTCCTTCATTGCTGATGCCACATTCTTCTTCAGATAAGCCAGCTTTTCTGATACATATAGTTTAATAATGGGGTGAAAGGATGCAGTCCTGTTGCACACCTTTCTTACTATTAAACCATTAGTGTGCTCCTGTCATGTTCACACAACTACCTCTTGACCCAGGTATAAGTTCCCCAGTAGCACTATGAAGTGTCCTGGGATTGCCGTTCTTCTCATTTTGCCAATTGTTTATTATGATCCCCATAGTAGAATGCCATCGTCAATAAAACACAAGTAAACATCCTTGTATTTTCTGCTTTCACCCAAGACCCGCCTGACATCAACAATGAAATCCCTTGTTCCACATCCTTTTTTGAATCAGGTCAGAACCTCTGCGGGCTCCCTGTCGGGGAAGGGCTGCAGCAGTTGTTGGAGAACCTTCAGGTGATCATGGTGGCTGTCGCACGATCACTAATGACAAGTATCCTGCTGCGATGCTGGAAGCTCTGTCACTGGCCTTCTGAATACCAGCTGAGTCACCCAACACGAATGGGTTTCAGCAGTGCTTCCCGACCAAGAACAGATGATGAAGGAAGGGTTGACTCTATTTGCTCGTCCCATTATAATACCTTACCTTGTCTTTTGGAGCTGAACTGCTCAGTTCAGCTTTTTAGTGTCATTTCTACCATGTGGTACGTCCCTTCTGATGGCTGCGTTGTTCTTTCCTGTCTTTCCTGTCATTTAAATGGCCTTCTGCTTTCTTCTCACAGGATGTTCTTTATGTCATCCGGCAGTGTGTCACGCGTTCTTCCACTAGGGCTCAAGGCATTGCCTCCATTCTTAAGATGTTCTGGAAATTCAGGTGGCATGGACTCAAGGTCATATTTTGGCCCTCCTGGATTTGTCTTTGTTCTCTTCAGCTTCAATCTGAACTCACATGTGAGCGGCGGATGCTCTGCTCCTGGTCTCATTTGGGCCACTGATATTGAGCGTCTTCACTGTCTGACAAACAGAAAAGCAAGTGGTGTGTGTTTGATGACATGGTTTGACAATTGCCACATTATATTGGATCATGTTGACTAGGTTCAAATTTTAATTTCTTCCAGTCAGCTGGGCAAGTCCTTCTCCTGGCATAGACTAGTGAGTGAGTTTAGTGCTATATCTGAGACCTTTCAATCATTATTCTGTCAGTTTTTAGAATCCTGTTGTTCACTGATACTCAGTGCACCTTTGACTTCTTCTTCCAATACCATAAGTTCTTGATCATCTGCTACATCTGGAAATGGTTGTATGTTGTCCAATGCTCTTTGCTATGGCAATTCTGTGTCTTTCATCCATCTCACTACCACTGCTTATATCATTCAACATTTTGCCTATAGAATTCTTCAATATTGCAACTCAAGGCTTTATTTTTTTCTTCCATTCTTTCCATGTGAGACAAACTTAGATACTCTAATACATTATCAAACAGTATTGAAAACACACATACAGAATGCATACTTGATGACTAGGAATTCCAAAAAATTAGGCATTTATATACATCAAAAGATTTCATCAGCTTTCTGGTGTTAGATAGTGCCCCATGTAATCATGCCTCTCACAAAAGACCCCATCCCTCTCCAGAAGAGGAGAAGAGGAAAGACAAGAAGAAGCATCTGGTGCAGGGTCCCAATGCCTACTTCCAGGATGTCAAATGCCCAGCTGCTATCACATCAACATGGTCTGTAGCCATGCACAGACAGTTGTTCTCTGTGCTGGCTGCTCTACTGTACTCTGTCAGCCCACAGGAAGAAAAGCAGGGCTCACGGAAGGATGCTCCTTCAGATGGAAGCAGCACTAAAAGACCCTGGATCAAGAAGAATAGGACACCATCCCCATTTTGGAATTAAAAAAAAAATCAAATCATCAAAAGGGTAAAAGGTGGACCCACTGAAAAAAAAAGTTTGGAAATGACATACAAGGGAAAATTCTCTAAAATTTTTAGAATACTCTATTACTTCAAGAAGAGATAGATGAATACAGTTAAAAATTGGACAGAGGACAAGAACAGACACTTCACCAAAGAAGTGGTCAACATCACCTCATCATACCTTATGAGAAAACATTCACAAGGATCAGTAGACACATCTGAGACTCTTTAAAAGCTTCCCCACTCCCCCCCACCCCATGTCTATCTATAAAAGATAGGCATGTTTGTTTACAATACCTAGGAGAAAACGAGACTGATTGTTCTGAGGGACATGGTGGAGGGTGGGAGAAAAGGTAAGGGAGCCAATAAACCCAGGGACAGGGAACAACAAGAGATCTAAAGTCAATGGCGAGGAGGGTATAGAATGCCTGGAGGGGTTTGATCCCATGCAATGTAGCCAGGAGGAATTACTGAGAGCTGCCTGAAAGTCATATTTGATAGTGGGACCATAGCAAAGTAAAAGGAAATAGAGGAAAGAACTAGGAGACAAAATATATTTGAACAGGTATAACTATACACAGGTACATATGAAAATATCTTAATATATAGTGATAGGGATATATAGGCCTATGTGCATATATTTATAGGTTAAATATTAAGATAGCAGATGGACATTGGGCCTCTTCCCTCAATATAAGAACACTTTGTCTAATAACCTGGCATTCTGGAATACTCATCTCTAAATTTGTATAAGCAAATATGAAGAAAGCTGAGGGTGCCAGGCTATTAGAAAATACAGTATTTGGGGTCATCTATCAGGGATGCAACAAAGCCCACATAGGAGAAGCACACCAGCCTGTGTGATCATGAGGTGTCGACAGGATTGGGTATCAAGTATCAGAAGACCTCACACAAACAATCATAGTTATGTTAATGAGGGGTGCTTAGAGTGGAGACTCAAAGTCTATCTGTAGTCAGTTTGACATCCCTTACAGAAAGGTCACAAGGAAGGGATGGGTCAGCCAAGGTGCAGTACAGCACTGACAAACACACAACATCCTGTAGGTCTTGAATGTTTCCTCCCCTCCACTATCACGACCTCAGTTCTACCTTATAAATCCGGCTAGACCAGAGCACGTAGACTGGTATAGATATGAGCTCTGGACACATGGAATCCAGGAACAGTAAATCCTTCAGGAACAGTAATGGGAGTAGCGATACCATGAAGGTAGGGGGAAGGTGGCGGGAGAAGGGGGAAAGAGGGGGAACCAATCACAATGATCGATGTATAGCTTCTCACCTCCCAAGGGGGACAAATAGCAGAAATGTGGGTGAAGGGAAACAGCAGACAG
The DNA here is from genome assembly GCA_004026705.1 of Nesogale talazaci. NCBI lineage: Eukaryota > Metazoa > Chordata > Mammalia > Afrosoricida > Tenrecidae > Nesogale > Nesogale talazaci. The sequence continues at coordinate 60,446 of PVJH01011552.1, read as the reverse complement.
TATAAGATGAAAATAATAATTTCTAATTTATCAAGTGCTCACAAGACTGGGAGGGTGGGCAAAGGAGGGGAAAAAGAGGAGCTGATACCAAGGACTCATGTAGAAAGAAAATGGTTTGAAAATGATGATGACAACATATGTAAAAGATTCATCCTACTCAAGGATGTGGCATTTTCAGACACCTCAAATATAGGTGAAATATGAACATTCAATAAGGAAGAACTGATGTGTTTGAGTTATGATATTGGGTACAGTATTGAAAGCACCATGAATCTCCAAAAGAACAAGTGACTCTGTCCTGGAAGAAAAATGACCAGAATGTTTCTTAGAACTGAGAATGAGTCAGAGTGCAGGTTAGCACCAATGAAACATACAACTTTCACCTAGTTCTTTAATGCTTACCTCCCCCCCCCCAATCAGGATCCCAATTCTACATATACATCTGGCTAGAGCAGAGCATGTACATGGGTACAGATAAGAACTGAAAACACAGGGAATCAGGACCAGTATTGAGACTTGTGATACCAGGAGGGTGAGAGGAATGTGGGGGGAGAAAGGGAGAATTGATCACAATGACCTACATATAGCTCCCTTCCCAGGAAGACAGACAACAGAAAAGTGGGTGAAGGGAGACATCAGTCAGTGAAAGACATGAAATAATAATATATAAATTATGAAGGATTTGTGAGGAAGGGGGGGTGGGGAGGAAGGGGGAAAATGCGGAGCTGATACGAAAAACTCAAGTTGAAAGAAAATGTTTTGGAAAATGATGATAGCAACAAATGTACAAAGGTGCTTGACACAATGGATGGATGTATAGATTGTGATAAGAGCTGTACAAGCTCCCAATAAAATTATATATATATATATATATATATATATATATATATATATCCATGAGAAAAAAAGAAATGAGGAAGGTCAGATGTCATCTCCTCTACTTTGGGCCTGTTATCTGGGAGACCCACCTTTGGGTGGGCCATCATGTTTGGGGAAGCAGAGGGTCAGAGACAAAGAGGGAGGGTGCAGTTCTCAACCTGTGGGTCACAACCCCTTTGGGAGTCAGACAACCCTTTCACAGAGGTGACCTAAGACCATGAGAAAATACATAGGAACCGAGACATAGGAACTGGACAGCAGAGAAGTGGGTGAAGGGAGACATTGCACAATATAAGATATGATAAAATAATAATAATTCATAAATTATCAAGGGTTCATGAGAAAGGGAGGAGCGGGGAGGGAGGGGTAAAATGAGCTGATACCAAGTATCGGCTCGGTCTTAGGAACCGAGACACTGCTCCTCTATCCATCTCCAGGCGGGTCTGCCAACATGCAGATATGCCCTTTTATGAGAACTTGCCATGAAGACTGTTATCCATGCTACACCATGCTTCAAGACAACATTTCATTTATTTGTCATTGGAAATAAAATATTGCCTTTGTGATTAATCACCATGCTTTAATTATGTTCAATTTGTAACAATGAAATACATCCTGCATATCAGATATTTACCTTATGATTCATAACAGAAGCAAAATGACAGTTATGAAGTAGCAATGAAAATAATTTGATGGTTGGGGGTCACCGCAACCTGAAGAATGGTATTTAAAAGGTCAGAGCATTAGGAAGGTTGAGAACCATGGTTCTAGGATGAAGCAAACACAAATACAGGGACTAGGGAAGGGTTTTTCCCTTCTGTTCTGGCCCTCCAATCCAGCCTGAAGACACCCCCTCTCCCGTGCCATCATCTTTCATCTCCCTTTTCCTGCTCTGCTTCTCCTTCCAAACTTCTTTCTCCCTCATATATTGAAGGACAAAATAAAAATCCCCACTCCTGGACTTCCAGTGGATGTAGCCTATCTGGAGATGATAGTCTGTCTCCCAGATCAGTTAGGAAGTGCCCTTCTACATGACTCTCAGGACCTCTCTCCTTTACATGTTCTAGTTGAGTTTACATGAGGCTGTGCACATGCTCGGGCCATTAAACTCCTGAGGCTCACATGTCTCCCAGGTGTGAGTACGAAGGAGCAGCAGCCCTTGCCGGAACCTTTCAGAGAGCTGTGCCCAGTCCATTTGCTATTTTGGGATCGTACCAATCCATTAACTAGACTAAAAGTGAAAGCACTTGGAAACACAAGTGCCCTGATATGTTTAAGCACCATTATGCAGATCTGGCCTAATTACCACGGAAATGAGAGGACCAGAGTGAAACTCTTGATCTCAGCCTTTCCTGTGGTCTAATACATAAAAGGGGAGATGTTAGGTTTAAAGATTCAAAGCTATAATGTTCACGACAGTATTAAAACTTGAATTCAAAATTCAGCTGTTAGGTGGGGGTTGGTTCTGTTTGACTAACGGTCACTTTATGAAATAGTGTTTGGTCCTCCTCCATCTTCATAATTGTTGGCATGCTTGAGTCCATTGTTTTGCCTCTTGTGTCGGTCTGTCCCGTTGAGGTTCCTCTATGCTTTGTTGACCCTGAGCGTGACCCTCCAGGACGTCCTGGTCTAATTCCTGATGATGCTTCCAAGTGAAATCTGGCCAGCTACTTTACCTAAACCTCTTTCTGGTTGCATTTTCTGTGAAATGGATTTATTTAATCTTTTTCCCATCCTAAAGCATATTGCATATTTGTGACTAGCATCACAGTTCAACATTGCTATTATAGTTTTTAGATGCTGTGTAGTCAGCTCCGACCCAGAGCAACTGTGTTAGTCTGGGTAGACTAGAGAAATAAACCCACAGAAACTCATAAAAGGCAAGTGTCCATTAAAAAGGCATCTTATGCCCACCTTCCCAACACAATCACTGAAGACAATTGGGTGCACAAGCAAATGTGGTGAAGAAAGCTGAATGTGTCTGCCTATCAAAAGATATAGCATCTGGGGTCTTAAAGGCTTGAAGGTGAGAAGCAACAAAGCCCACATAGAAGAAGCACATAAGCCTCTGTGGCCACGAGATGTCAAAGGAATCAGGTATCAGGCATCAAAGAACTAAAAATTATATCATTGTAAATGAGAGGGGAGTACAGATTGGAGACCTAAAGTCCATCTCTAGATAATAGGACATCCCCTTACACAGGATTGTGGGGAGGAGACAAGCCAGTCAAGGTGCAATGTAGCAGTGATGATACATACAATTTTCTTCATGTTCTTCAATGCTTTCTCCCCCACCCCCGCCCTCCCACTATCATGATTCCAATTCTACCTTACAATTCTGGCTAGACCAAAGGATATACACTGGTACAGATAGGAACTGGAAACATAGAGAATCCAGGACAGATGATCCTTTTGGGACCAGTGGTGAGAGTGGAGATACTGGAAGGGTGAAGGGAAGGTTGGGTAGAAAAGGGGAACCGATTACTAAGGTCTATACATAACCTTCTCCCTGGGGTATGGACAGAAGGGAAGTGGGTGAAGGGAGACATTGGACAATATGAGATATGATAAAATAATAATAATTCATAAATTATCAAGGGTTCATGAGAAAGGGAGGAGCGGGGAGGGAGGGGTAAAATGAGCTGATACCAAGGACTTAAGTAAAAAGCAAATGTTTTCAGAATGATGAGGAAAACAAATGTGCAAATGTGCTTGGCATCAAATGGATGGATGGATGGATTGTGATACAAATAGTACGAGACCCCAAATAAATGATTTTAAAAAAGAAAGAAACATCTCAATCCACTGCTGTCCATGCCCATAAGTCCAACATTAACCCATATGTTTGACATCGATCTACGAATTCCTCCTCAATTTCACAGAACACATGCAGTGATACCAAATGCAGGAGGAAAGTTGAATTAACGAGTGTTGAAACATCCCAGCACTGTCAGGGGTCTCCACACTACTGTTCCAGCACCGAGGGCTGCCTCAGTGTAGGTTCACTTAGCTCCTTCTCAGGGATGTTTCATAGGAAGTGAGCCCAGCAAGCTGAAGCAGGGAACTGGCTAAGGCAGCTGCAACCCTGGTCAGACCATCAGAAGGCAAGAGACCTGAGAATCAAAAAGAAGAGCTTCACTGAGCCATTTATCTCTCTGCCCTTCAATTAATCCCACATGTGTCCATTGGCCAGGTTGACACAGTAAACCTTAACCATCTCAGCAACTCTGTGTGCCAGAGAACAAAGCACTGCACAGTTCTGTGGCATTCTCACAATTGTTCTGATGCCTGAGTTTACTGATGCAACCAATGTGTCAATCCTTCTCATTGAAGACCTTTCCATTTTTCAACAAAGTTCATGACTTTACCAAACGTGATGTGCTTCTCCAGGGACTGGTCTCTCCTGACTTGCCACCCTTGCCTCCTCTAAGGAGCACTCTGGTCTTACTTCTTCCAAATACGGACTGGTTTGTCCTTTTGGAAGTCCTTGGTACTGTCAGTATTCTTCTCCAGCATCACAACTCAAATGCATCTATTCTTCTATGGTCTTCCTTATTCAAAGTCCAACTGTCATATGCATACAATGTATTTTATAGCTTCCCCATGAACCTGAGATGTGGAAAAGACCATTGCCTAGGGTTGGCATTCTTAGTTCTACAAGTAACATCTTTGTCTTAAAAAAATTTTTTTAAAGCAGTCTTTGTAGCAGGAGCAAAACATCATTTAATTTCTTGACCACTGCCTCTATGGGCATTGCTTGTTGATTCAATCCCCTCAAACTGCAATTTCATTGATTACAAGGTTGCTTATTGGTCTTGTTGTGAAGATCTCTGCTAGTCATGCTCAAATGTAAATATAATCCATCCTGAAGGCTGTGCTCTTTGACCTTTGTCACTAAATTCTTCGAGTGCTTAGTTTTGGTGAGCAATATTGTTTCAAATATCTTGGTAAGTCAACAATAGATTATGCTAATTATCAGGCTAGATGCTGGTCTGTGCGCAGAAGCAATGTAATCATGCCTTCACGGTCGTTCTCCACAGCAGACTATGGGTTTCTTGAGCGCTGAAACCCTAGTAACTGTGTCTCTTTCTATTGCGTTTTCAAGTACTCCTATCAAATCTAGCACATTATTCGTGCTTACTAAGTGATTGTAGCATAAAGAAATGAATAGATGAGAGGACTGACACCATTTCATGGTATTTTACCATTCTTTCAGTTGGAAGAATAAGTAGAAGTTTGTGATGGCTACATAATCTGTTGTTAATTTAAGAGGATTGAGTAAAAGGGGTGGAGTTAAACCTGTCAGTCAGGTCACAGTTTGATGACATCATTCGGAGACACTAAGGGAGATGAACAGCTCAGTGGAGGCAGGACACACACTGACTCCCTGGGAGACATTGCAGATGAAAAGACCCATGGAACTACACTAGTGCCTCGAGCTGGAGAAGCCATGTGGAGACCCTACCAGCACTGAGATGCTTGCAACTATGCTCGATCCCAAAGACTTTCCACCCACTGGCCAGTGATCTTCCTGCATTCATTGTCATTGAATGTGTTTTGTGAATCTGAAGAGGACTTTGTAGATTGGTATTGGACATATGGGCTAATACCGGACTTATGAACGGGGTCTGGACTGGGTTGGGATGTTTTCTCGATATTCAATTGCTCTTGTATATAAAATTCTCTCTTGTACACATATGCATCTCCCTAGATTTGTTTCTCTAGTCTACCCAGACCAACACAGAATCTGAAATTATAGTATTTTCTGGCTGGCTGGAGTCATTTCCGTTATTTTACTTGCCAAGGGAAGACTCCACTCTCCTGAATCACTTTGTTTCCAAAGTACTCATAATTGCAGCCACAGCAGAAGTCATGAAATAGTTAACATGACTGACCTACATTTCTTCACTCATTTGACATCAGTCCCATAAAGAGGGCCTAGTATGAGACTCACTTTCCAGAGAACTTGGGAAATGTCTCCAAGTTTGTAGCACAAGAGTTATCTTCCAGTCCAAATATTTGACATGTTTTGGTCACATGGATCCTTCCTGAGAATCACACATCACACATCACCTTCTGTGAAAAAATAAAAATAATTCCAATTCTCTCTCACATATATAATTCTTCATGCTATTTCAGCAAATTCATGAGCTTCCTAAAATCTAGCCATACAATTCAGGTTAAGAAATAATTGTATGACAACACCACTCAACTCTGGAGTCAGATGCATCATTTTTTTTAATCATCTGTTTATCTCTCCTTTTTCTTCAAAGAATGGTTAGAGGAAAATGATGAAATAATGCAGGTCATTATTTTCTCTAATAAGAATTCAAACATGAGAGCTAAGCTTCAAAATCTTTTTGACCATCCCTGCCCTCGCTGATTAATTCTTAGCCCCTCCCATGCAGTAACTGTTATGGGCAGTGTATTTTATATATTTTTTCTTTAACTCATAACTCAATGTGCATTCATAGATCCATGGAAGCAATTTGATATGATTATGTGTCATTGGGGCAGGATTTGCACAAATGATGTGATAATGCGTCTTTTCTTCTGCAACTTGCTTGTATTCTCTTTAGAATCATGTTAGAGATTTTTCAGTCCAGGTAGCCATACTCTATCCACTATTGCGGGATATTTCATAGTGTACTACACCGTGGATGTCTTTTTCTTTTCTAACAAAGAGACTTTAGATTGCTTCTAGCATTCTTGTCTGGCCAACAATGTAATGGAGAATCTTTTTGCGTGGCCTCCTCAAGCACAGGAACAGGTTTTCCTCTAGAAGAGAACCTAAACCATTAGAATTTTTAAGTTAAGGAAAACACATTTAAAAAAAACTACCCCTCCCCCCGAAAAAAAACTACCAACACACTTGCCTGTCAGAGGGCTGTGCCAATTGGTATTCCCTCAAATAATGTACAAAACAATAGCAAAAGTCATGGAGTTGATTTTGACTCATAGAGATGCTAGATGACAGGTGAGAACTGCCCCATGGATTTCTAAGACTATGATTGTTTATTAGAGAAGAAAGCTGTATACCTTTCCTGTGGGTAGCTGGTGGATTTGAACTGATGGCTTTATGATTAGCATCCCAACACATAGCGATCACACCCTCATAGCTCCTCACTGCCATATATTTACCCACAGTCAAGCGTTATCATGTGTTCAATGTTCTCAGAGACAATGCTCACTTTGCATTTGTGGTTATTGTTGATGTGGAATATTATTTTGCATTTTACTGATCATCGGCATTTTTTCTTTTTATGAATCGCCTGCTCATCTCTCTTGCTTACTTTTCTATGCATTTTCTTTTTACAACCTGGTTACAATATATATTATAGTATCTCTTCTTAATCTACCTCTTGTATTTTATACACTGGATTGGAATTCCTGTACCACTGTTGACTCCTGACCCTTCTTAGCTTTAGGCACCTCATCAATCAAATGGAAGTAATAACATACCACACCAATGTAACCAACTGTAGTCAGCGGGCACAGTCCTCTAAGTTGTCCTCAACTTCTGACACCAACTGCTGGTTTTAGAAGGGTATTAGGCTGAGTTGATCAGAGAAACAAACGCAGAGGCACTCATATATGTGTAAGAAAGAGCTTTATCTCAAGAATTGTATATCAAGCCCAGTGCAACTCAAGTCTATAACTCTGATACTAGCCCATAAATCCCTCTTCAGATTTATGAAACCACATGCAACAATGCAGAATGCAAGCAGATCACAGGTTGGTGGGTGCAAAGACTTGTGGATCCAGTGGTGGTGGATGCATCTCCAGGACTCTGGCAGAGAGAGAGACAGGGAGGTCCCAGAGCCCTCCTCCTGAGAAGGCCACACCCACAAGGCGTTACCAAGAGGTGGGGCTGATTGACAGGCTGGACTCCACCCCATATAGTTTTATATATTTTCAAGTTGACATGAAATTATGTAACTACCAAAAAAAAGAGAGTTCCCCAAGCTATCCATGGGTTCAATTATTCTCTAGGAAGACTTACAAAATGCATTGATATCTATTTAGTCGTGGATATGTTTTATTACAGGAAAAGGCTACAGAGTAAAGACATACAGAGAAACCAGGGGGGTTCTCTAGCCATTGGGAGCCTCCACTCTCCTTTCCAAACTATGGAGTCCAGAACCGCTGCCATCATAATATTGACATGTGTAATGAGCACACAGAATTGCCTAACAGTTCTCCATGGTTGGGAAGCTCATTTAAGACCCTGTAGTTAGAATTCTTATGCTGGTTTCTTCTATGGGCATGATTGATTGATTGCCCACATGCTTGGTCTTAGCCTCTAGGCTGACTGATGCCAAATAACCCAAAGTGCCACTCGAAATCATATTGCTGGTCACTCTAGCTCCCGCAGATCCACACTAAGACTATGTGGGTGTGGTCAATCTCTTCTCACCCAATCACTTTATTAGATTATCCAGTATGAAGATACATCTACATTCCAGACCTTCTCTCCAGGTAAGTTCAAACTTTTATATATATTTTTTGCTATAAAGTACTTACCTGTATGGTTGCTAAGATTGAAATGAAATATTAAATATAAAATGTGTGACCCATTGCCTGATGTAAACATTTACCAAATACCCAATGGTAATTTTTAATTTTTCACTGCTAATTGTTAAAAAATTCTTTCATGTAAGAACTAAAATAAAAATCATCTTCAACTTCTGCCCTCTGGTTATAGATCTATTTTCTACGGGAAAACAAAAATAAAGTTCAAAAGATCTTTTAGGGGGAATAGTAGTGGGAAAATTACATCTGTGTTTAGTTTATAATCTCTACAATACATCTGTTTTATTTTTCTCTTCCGGACAATGTTGTAGAAATCAAATTGTTAACACAGCAGGGGATACTTGAATAGATGTAAAATTTTGTTTTCATTGGGGAAAAAAACACTTTTCAAATGAATTTATAGAAATGTTTTTTTTACAAGAGCCTCAGCCTAGGAGGATGCAGAGACTTCCTGCCCACTCTCCCTCTTAGCATTGCCTACAAGATCTTTCCTCTTAAAACCACCCATTTGTTCTGAGACCAAACAGTTCTTTCTGAATCTGAATGATTGTAAAGCCTGTTTGTATGAAGACCTTCTTCATGACCTTAATTCTCTCATCTCTGGAAGGACTCTTGAAGGACAGTTTTCTTCACACCGCCAAATGAGAACCTCAAGCCAACCTTGATCTTTTGGGTCTGCTTTAGTTTGAACTCCCCTGCTAGCCTTCCCCACCCTTCCTTGTACATATGTATCAACAGCTTGCTCTGTATTTCACTAGACATGTTTTTCACTCTGTCTGTTCATCTTTAGTACTTGCCAGCATGAATGTAGGTAGGAAAGGATGGATGAATGGGTGGACGTTTTTAAAGCCACATCAGGTAAGAAGTGGTGCCCTGTATTCATAATTCATAATCTACACTGGTCACACATTTTAGACATATTTTAGCAGATGCCATGTGTCTCTCTGGCTCTCTGTTCATCAGATCAGCTTACTGCTGCTTTAGCTAGTTCTCTGCCTCAACCTGTGAGCTATATTATCTGTGGGTCAATTCAACCTGTGGATTATGTCGCTAAATTTTGCTCCTTTGAGAACTGATTTGCTATGCTGATGGTTCATACATCACTTGAGCTTGAGGCTGGTGGATCCTGTCACCTTGCACTGCATGAGTTCAGTATCCCAGTGTGCCTAACTTGCTCAGATCCTGAGCTACTGACTGCTGCTGACCCACTCTGCTGTTTGCTGCCTGTGGGCAAACTCTGCCTGTCTTGGCTAAGGGAGGACTCAGCTGACTTTTTTGACCTTGGACCCAGCAGCCCATGTGAGTTGAAGGACTTCCAGTATAATAAATGTTCTATGAAAGTGAGTTGAACTGAGCCTCTCTCTGAACTGCTGTGTGCATTAATTAGCTGTTATATTCTATCTCACTTAATCATAAGTGTCCTGGGTTTGTTCCTCTAGAGAACCCTACCTAACACCCCTCTTTAGACTCTTGGAACTGCAGGCTGAAGCCTCAGAGAGGTGAAGCCAGGAGGTCACAGGCCCGTGGATGCAGAGTAAGGTGAATCCAAGATCAGTGGACATGTGGCAGGATGCTGACAGCTGTCAGCATCAGGTAGCCCACATGAGGCTGTCCCTTGAGGCAGACACAGAATCTTAGAAAAGTCTTAGTAAGGAGAACAAGAAGGAAGAAGAAGTGGCAGTGAGAAAAAGCAGTTCCTCAAGTCCCTCACTCATGCAAAATACTACCTCCCCAAGGAAGTGTCATCAAGCTACCTGATTGACAGGTTTAACTTCATCCAGAGCCAGGAGTGTCTCATTGGCATATAATCATCCAAGTACTGCATACAATAAACAATCTCTTGAGATATTACACTTCTTATATTCAGCACAATTAATTCGAGATCCATCTAAATTGTCTCAGTATTGTGTTCTCTTTCTTATTGAGCAGCATTACATGTGTGGATGTGCCATGAGGTCACCTGGAGACGACCAGGGGGGTTTGGTTCCAGACCCAAACACCACACTCAGTGCTATCTATCGAGCCATATCTGACTCACAGGGTATGACTCTCTGTGGGTTTCTGAGGCTAGACATCTTCACAGAAGCAGAAGGTCTCATATTTCTCCCATGTAGCAACTGGTGGATTTGAACTGATGCCCTCCCTGGTGGTTAGCAGACCAACACATAATCCACTGGGCTGCCAATTTGGGGGTATTATGAATAGAGTTACTATTCACATCCATGCACAAGTTTTTTTTTTCAAATCACGTTATTGGGGGCTCATTCAACTCTTATCACAATCCATCCATCCATTGTGTCAAGCATTTGTATATTTGTTACCTTCATCATTCTCAAAACATTTTTTTCTATTTGAGCACTTGCATCAGCTCCTCCTTTCCCCCTCCCTCTCCTGCCCTACCTCCATCACAAACCCTCAATAATTTATAAATTATTATTATTTTGTCATATCTTACACTGTCTAATGTCTCCCTTCACCCACTTTTCTGTTGTCCGTCTCCCAAGTAGGGGTGCATATGTAGATCATTGTGCTCAGTTCCCCATCTCCCCCCCCCCCCACATCTTTCCCTGACCCTACTGATATTTGCCATTCTTATTATTGGTCCTGAGGGGTCTATTTGTCCTGGATTCCCTGTGTTTCCAGCTCTTCTCTGTACCAGTGTGCATCCTCTGGTCAAGCCAGATTTGTAAGGTAGAATTGGGATCATGATAGTGGGGGTAGGAAACATTTAAGAACTAGAGGAAAGGGCTGAGCCCCGGTGGCAAAGTGGTTGAGTACAGGACTGCAGTCCACGGGCTTGGTGGTTGAAATCCAGCAGCGGCTCTACAGGAGCAAGGCTGGGTAGCTCCCACAACCACCAGAGGGCAGTGATGCAAAAAAAAAAAAAAACTAGAGGAAAGTTGCATATTTCATGGTTCTACACTGACTGGCTTGTCTCCTCCCTGAGATCCTTCTGTAAGGGGATGTCACTTCACACAGATGGGCTTTGGGTCTCCAATCTGTACTTCTCATTTATAATGATAGAATTTTCAGTTCTTTGATATCTGATCCCTTCAATACCTTGTGGTCACACAGACTGGTGTGCTTCTTCCATGTGGGCTTTGTTGCTTCTCAGCTAGATGGCCAATTGTTTACCTTCAAACCTTTAGGACCCCAGATGCTACATCTTTTGATAGCTGGGGAACCATCAGCTTTCCTCACCACATTTGCTTATACACCTGTTTGTCTTCAGCAATCGTGTCGGGAAGGTGAGAATCATGGAATGCCAGTTTAATAGAACAAAATGTTCTTGCATTGAGGGAGCACTTTAGTGGAGGCCCAATGTCCACCTGTTACCTTAAAACTAAACCTATAAATATATAAATATATCCACATAGATCTATTTTCCCATCATCATAAATAGGTATATTTATATACATACATGCCTGTATTTAGACCTCTATAAGTGCCCTTTACCTCATACTCCCCCCCTCTATTTGCTTTTGTTTTCCTCTTGTCCCACTATCATGCTCAGCCTCCATTTTGGTTTCAGTATTTCCTTTCAGTTACATAGCCCTTGCTCAGGCCCTGCTAGGCCTCTTACATCTTCCTTTCCATGGATTTTAGATCACTTATTGTTACCTTGCCCCCGAGTTTGTCCCTTCCCCCTTGCCCATGTACCCTCAGAGTTGTCAGTCCCATCTGGCTTGTGATCATTCTGCATTTGGCATCATTGAATGTGTTTCATGAGTCTGAAGAGAACTTTATAGATTGGTATCTGACATATGGCCTAATATCAGATTTATAATCTTGGATTGGACTGGGTTAAGGTGTTTTCTTAATGTACAATTACCTTTTAAATAAAACTCTCTTATATACATATGCGTGTTTATGGATTTGTTTCTCTAGTCGACCCAGACTAACACACCATCCTATAACCTTAAAAGCCTTCCCTCTCCTTTTACTCTCTGGGGATCAGATATCTGTCCCTAGCCTCCCTTCTTCTTGTGCAACACTCAGAATGCCAAGTCTCCCACTAACTCCAGGACCCAGGTGTGCCCTAGTGGTGCTGTTAGATGTTCTCCCTACCATCCTTACCCTCCTGGTTTCTTAACGCTTGCATTTCCAACGAATCCATCTTTCATCCTTGTTCAAAACCAGATGGAGCAGCAAATGCTGGCGGGGTTGTGAAGAAGCGGGAATTCTCACTCACTGTGGGTAGGAATGCAGAGTGACACACAACCTGGGGACACAGTTGGTCAGTTGCTTGAAATTCTATCCAGCAATTGCCCTCCTAAATATTTACCCAAATAAGATGAGCACTTATGTTGCACACACACACACACACACAGCTGCACATAAGTGTTTGGAGCAGCTTTGTCCATAATGGGTCGAAAATGGGAGCCACTCAGATGCCCTTCAGTAGGTGACTGGCTATGCTGTAGAGTACCGAGACAATGGAGTAGCTTCAGGGATAAAAAGAAATGAACTATCAAGATATGAAAAGAAATCAGCAAGAAACCTTAAAATTGCTAAGTGAAAACAGCTGGTCTGGAAAGTTACAAACTGCACAGTTCCCACTATATGACATTCTGGATAAGGCACAACTTTTCAGAGGCAGTAAAAAGGTCTGTGCATAGCTGGGCCTCGAAGAGGAGAGGCAGGGGTGAAGAGATGACGCGTGTGCCATTGTAGGGGCAGTGAAACTATTCTGCTTGATACTGTAAAGGCAGATATGGGGCATGCTTTTGTGGAGACCCATGGAACTGTACAACAGGATGAGCCTAGGCACCAACCATAGACTTAGTTAATTCTAATGCCTTAATGAATCTGAGCAAATGTTCCTCAGGAGTGGGGGCTGCTTATAAAGAAGAGAAACTCTGTATCTCTGTATGCAATGAGGAGGCAGTTTCTGGGGGTCTTATACTTACTGTTCAAAATGTGTTTAACCTAAAATGACTCTAGAAAAATATAAAGTAGATGGTTGGGGTTGGGATCATATTGGGTTCTCTGGAGAAGTCATTCCAGTGACTCATGTAATGTGTATGTTAGTACAACGACATTCCTACCCACAAATGGCTCACACCATTGTAGGAGTTGTTACATTCAGTCTGGTTCAGCTCCAGGTCAGGTGGAAGTTAATGCTTCTCTAGTTCGTGCAGCTATGGAAGCAGACAACCACGAATGATGACGCAGGATGGCTGCAGACGGAAATGGATTGGGAATGGACTGAATCCAACATGGCAGCCCACATGTAACAACACTAGAGAAGATCTGAGAACTGGATGCAGAATCTAGATGCAACAGAAGGCAAGGGGGCAAGAGAGAGTTCAGTTCTGCTCAAGGTCTCAGTGTTATACAGAGGGCCACACCCTCAAGGAGGTGTCACGAGGCTGCACTGATTGATAGACTGGGCTCCTCCCCTACCTTCACCCAGATACATCTAGTTGACATAAACTCTAACCACCACCCTGGGCTATTCTGACTTATCTATAAAGCACATACAGGACTCTTCTGAGTAGGCAGTTAGGTACAGGAAGTGGAAGAGCCCAAAGGGATTGGTATCTGGTGGGGCTTAGGAGAACCTGCCTAACCTTGTGCTTGGCTCTCTGGAGTGATCCCTGGCTCTTGGTCATGGGTCAGGATAATCCACACCCCTTCCATTCTTTCTCCTGTGTTCGCCTACTATATCTCTTCCCTCTCCACCATGAATGAAATAATATATAAGCACTTCCTTTCATCTAAGTTCGTATTGCTATTAATTATTAGGGAGAGCCAAGCTAGACACACATCTGATGAAGACTTTAAGTAGTTGTCCTCAAGTTCATTCTGACTCTCAGTTACTCCAATTGTATTAGAATGACTGATTGAGTTTTTGATGGCTGATTATTGTCAGAAGGAGAACGTAGGCCTTTCTTTTGAGGAGTTCTGGGTGGGCTGTAACTAGCAATCTTTTGGTTAGTTACAAAATGCATGAACTATTGTCACCACTGAAAGACTTCATCAGATGCCCTGATACAATGAAATTTCATATCATGTCTTCTTTCTTTGGGTAAAATTATGTATCCCTTTTAATTCAGTAGCAAGATGAAGGGACAGGAGAATCCTCATATAACACAGACTGTCAAATAGAAGATAGTCCTGCTCCCTAAAAAAAAAAAAAAAAGCAACCCAGAGTTGGAAGCTATCTTACTGTCTCTTAAAATAATCTATAGGTATTATTTTCAGCCTCATGCTATTCATTTTATCTATGAGTTTAAACATAACCCATCAATGAAATATGAATGTGTCAGAGCTCCTATCCACAAATCATGATGTTATTAGAGTTGCTACATTCTTGACAAACTCCACAACCACAGGGTATGAAGGGAAGAGGCTCTCTTTGTCTTTCTGTCTTTGTGAAATCTTGAAGAGATGCAGATCCACATTCTTTGAACAGGGCACGGACACCCTAGCACTCTGTGTGTGCCAGCCTGGGAGGGCTGTGTGGCCCTCAGCCTACTGGTGTTTGTCTGTGGAAGCTGGGAGTGCTAGCCCCCTCTGGCCCCTTCTCCCTCACTGTGGCATGTGGAGGATAGATGGGGCGCTTCCTCCTCAACAGGCCTGCTGAGATTTCTTCATGTCAGGACGCTCGTTTCTCAGGACTTCACATCTTGGAGAGCCCCTCTACACATGGTCCTTTCTGAATGGCCTTGAAACTCCTTTCCCTTCCATCGTTTGGGCCTCACTACCTTCCCCTGATCCGAAGCTGTCCATAAGGTTCTCCATGGTGAAGTCCTCAGAAGTGGATAGTCTAGACCGTCTTCATAGTCTATGCTGTCCAGAAGCTCTGCCAAAACCTGTTCACTTGGATGATCCTGTATTTGAAATACCAGTGGCATAGCTTTCCATTTCACAGCAAGCCACAGGCCATCACATGACAAACCGACAGACAGTGGTCTTTGGAGAAGGCCACCCTGCTTGATCAAGCAAAGGGGCCGAGTAAAGGAGGAATGCCCTGCACAAGATGGATTGACATGGTGGTTGAAACAATGGGCTCGAGGATGTGAGAATGGTTCAGGATGGGGTGGCCCTTCATGCTGCTGTGCTTAGGGGCATGCCGCGTCAGAACTGACTCCCCAGCACCGAACAGTCCCACCTTTTCCCTGTGGGAGGGTGGATCTAGGAGCAGTAAGGAGAGAATTCCAGGAGTAAGATGACTGTGATTCGGGGGTGAGGGATCCAATAGGCTTCTGAGGAACAATCCCATTGTGGAAGGGTGTCAGGGTATGGAGGGGAATAGGATCTATGGGTTGTTTTGTATCCCCAGAAAGATATGTTCAAGATCCTAGTATCTAAGCAGGTAGCCTTATTTGGAAATAGCATCTTTACGGGTGCAAGTAGTTCAACATGCGGTCATTCTAGAGAAGTTGGCCCCTACTCCAACATGTCTGGTGAGCCTAGAAAAAGGAGAAGACAAGACCCAGAAACCCACTCACACATGAAGGGAAAGGGCCCTGTGAAGATGGAAGAATGGAAGCAGAGACTGGAGTTACGCTGTCACAGTCCACAATCACCTGAAGTTAAAGAACCGGGAGAGACAAAATCTTTTTTTAATGCCTTTAGACAGAGCGAACTCTGCTGACACATTGCGCCTCCACTTCTCTGGCCTCCAGGATTGGGAGTGCAAACAGTTGTTTGAAGATAGGTTGTTTGTGTTCGTTTGAACAGCAGCCCAAGGAAACAAGTTCAGGGGCTCCAACAGGCCCTTAATCATCCCTAGTGAGGATGCAGTCTACAGATGGAGGACAGGGAAATGGCTCCTGCCTCTCTGCGTGGGTATTTCCTGCTTCAGTAAAGCTAACTTCCTACATTTTAATATATGTTCTCCAAACAATGCCTAATGCAGTCCACATCTATGCCATTTCAGCCCAGGGTTATTTATACTGACTCTGTTAGGCAAGAGAAAAGCAAATATCCATCTTATTTAGGCTGCTGTGTGTAGGGTGCCTTTGTGTAGCACTCAGTGAGCTCCCTTCCTCCCTCACTTCATTGAAAACATGCACTTGCTTAACAGCAAGGCTTTCTCTGACACCCAGTCTAAAATCTCACCTCCAGTTAGCTTAGCCCCTTAGCTAACTTTGCTTTTTTTATTTGTTCTTTTCATTACAAAATTATATCTAAGTGTCTGTGTGTGTGTGTGTTTCTCTCTCAATTTCCCCCACTATGTGTCCTTATGCTATACCATGGTGGTTTGTGTACTGTTACAATGCTGGAAGGAACACTCATATTTCTTTTTGTTTTAAATCATTTTATTGGGGGCTCTTACAGCTCTTATTACAATCCATCC
Source organism: Nesogale talazaci (assembly GCA_004026705.1). Taxonomy (NCBI): domain Eukaryota; kingdom Metazoa; phylum Chordata; class Mammalia; order Afrosoricida; family Tenrecidae; genus Nesogale; species Nesogale talazaci. The sequence continues at coordinate 43,726 of PVJH01011552.1, read as the reverse complement.
ATCCATCCATCCATCCATCCATCGTGTCCAGCGTATCTGTGTATATGTTGCCGTCATCATTATCAAAACTTGTTCTTTCTACTGGAAATATGAAATACCCCTATTTCAAACACCAATAGGGAGACCCCCAGTGGACAGGTTTAAGCAGAGCTTCTCTACTAAGACAGACTAGAAAGTCCTGGTGATCTACTTTTGAAAATTAGCCAGTGGGAACCGTGTGGATCTCAACAGAACATTGTATGATACAGTGCTAGATGAAGAGTACGTGAGGCAAATCCTAGATTGGAAGGCACTCAAAATATGTGGAGGCTGCAATAATAAAGTCGCCAAGGATTTCATTTTGTTTGGACCACAACCATTGCTCAAGGGAAGCAGCAGTCGGGACATCAGATGATATCCTGAGGGCGCATATGCAGCATGGCACCTCTGCTCAGGGTGGCGAGCAAGGAGGCCACTCACTGAGGACTAAGGCACGCCTGATACAAGCCATGGTACTCTCACTTGCTCCATTGACATGTGAAAGGTGGGCAACAAATAAAGATGATCACAGAAGAATTGGTGTGTTTGAATGGAGGTTTGGTAAATAGGTATATTTACCAAAATACTGTGAGCTGCCAGTAGAACAAACAACTCTATCTTGGAAGAATGCTTCTTTTATGTGAGGATGGTGACGATTTGCCTCACCTACTTTGGACATGCTATCAGCAGAGACCAAACCCTGGAAAGGGCAGAAGGCCAGTGACAAAGAGGTGGGTTGACATAAGCGGGTGCAACAATGGGTCCACAAATAGGAAAGATGGTACAGGACAACGTGTCCTTCTGCTGTACATAGGACTGATCTGAGTCAGAACAAACGCGACGACACCTACCAACAACATACAACAGCCCAGTCATACACTGGGGTACACTAATGATTCTGAAGCTGGAGCAGGATCAAACGTTTTGTCCTGTTGTAATGGAGCTTGCCTTGATTCAGAGTCAACTTGACAGGGGCCGAGAACATTTCTCCAGTAATCTCTATGAGGACAAGAAATTTATCAGGCCTATACTTAACTGGCAATGGAGATGCCATGATCATGAAGGTGGTTTTCCCAGGGCAAGGCTTATCCATTGCACTCCGTATGTGCTGACCCCTGCGATTTCCCCAAATGTGGGAAACTCGACTGCATAATTTGTGGTATTGGGGGACTGCATTTGCGCTCTCCCCTGCAAGAAAAAGAAAAGAAAAAAAGAAATTTATCAGTCCTACTGTTTTATTCCCCTATCTGGAATAGTGGGAACACATAGCAGGCAGTTCACAAATATTTGATAAATGAAAGAATGCAAACATGAATGTCCTTTAAGTCTCTGGAAAATTGAAAGTATGAGAGACTTTAAAGTTATCTAAACTACTTTCATCTGTTTTATATCAATAAAAAAGTTGAGCTTATGCCCTACTATAGGTTTATTGACTAATTTATAGATGTTGTGGGGGTTTTAAAGGAGGAAATGTAGCAGTAGAACCTCTAATGTCTTTTCCTGCCCACTGCCTCCCTACTCAACTGTCTCAGGCACTCTGCTTTGGATGCATCGAATTCGAGCAGCTGGTGAGAGAAGAAGGTGTGAGTTAGAGAAGAGAAGATACAGGGACCATTGCAGACCTGCCAGCGATTTACAGGCTCCCTCAAAGCTCTTTGAGAGCACTGTTTTGGTTCAAGGAACAAATTCTCCCAATCAATACAACATCTAGTTGCATAACATGACTGATGCAAGTGGTGTCACTGAATTGTACAGATGAAAAAATGTATTGGAAAATGTCATCTTATATATAGCTTTACTACATTGAAAAAAAAAACCCTGATCAATATAGCAGAGGAGAACCTCGGTTATTAAAATAAAAAGATACGCACAGATTTTAAAATGTCTTGGAAAATTTTAGTGGAAACTTTAGTGGAAGGACTTGGGGGCTGGATGCAGTCTCTTCTTTCCTTTTATTTCCAAATCATCTATAGTGTGGATGAACTGCCTTTGATTTTAAGTAGAGTAGCTTTCATTCATTGACTGAGCACGGTGCCAGTGGCTGTGGCAAGCCGGGGGCTAAGCTCAAAGGAAAGGTTGTCCAAACAGCTTCCCTTCTAAATGAGATAAACAAGAGAAGCCAGAGGAATAGACGAGGGTTGAGTGATTCTTCTCTCCCATAGCGTATGGTGAAGACTGCCCAGGGCCGGAATAGTCCAAGACCTAAGTCAAGTGAGCATCACCGGGGTGGGGGACAGCTGCTCCCTTGAACACTCACCTCCATTATTCCCTTTGTCCTCCTCCAGCTCCTATCATAGGTGCCCTGGTAGCACAATGGTTACACATCAGGATGCGATTCTCAAAGCCCATAGTTCAAAGCCACCAGACACTCCTCAGGAGAAAGACTTTTTACTCTCATAAAGAATTGCAGTCTTAGAAACCCACAGAGGCAGTTCTAGCCAGTCCTATAGGGTCACGATGAGTCAGATTGACTGGCTGGCGGTGGAAACGTTTAGAACTCTTATCTTATTGGCAATTTTCCTGCCTGGCAAGAACAGAGGACTCAGATTTTCCCAGCCTCCTGTTATTCCTTGCCACATTGAGAGGGGCTTTATTTGTGATCACTTTCACTACCAGTGCTGCCCACCTTAACATCAACGTCATTTGGATGGTCAGTCCACGCTCCAACGCTAACCAAACTGAACAGGTTTGGTTCTGAACAGGTTCTCTATCAGGGTGGGCAGCTATTTGATGGAAGCCCCCCCACCCCCACTATGGTTCCATCGTAGGGTAGGATTTGCAGACACCAGGCCAACCACCAATGTCTCCTTCTTCATTAATAACACCCAGTTGTCAGACACCAGCACCTACCAGTGTCTGGTGAACAACCTGCCAGACAGAGGGGGCAGAAATATTGGAGTCACTGTTCTCACAGTGTTAGTTCCCACTTCTGTCCCAAGCTGCCAAATCCAAGGATCCCAGGATATCGGCAGTGATGTGATTCTGCTCTGTAGCTCAGAAAAAGGCATTCCTCAACCCACATCCCTTTAGGAGAAGCTAGATAATACCCTCAAACTACCTCCAATAGCCAGCCACTCAGGACCAGGTTCAGGAGACGATCACCATCCAGAACATCAGAGGTTTGTCTTCAGTTTTGTACAAGTGTGTGGCCTCTAACGTCATTGCGACCAGCACCTGTCTTCTGGACCTCCAGGTTATTTCACCCCAGTCCAGGAGCATTGGACTAATTTTTTTTCATGGTTTTTAAAGCACTTTTATTGAGACAGTTCATATCCCATTTGAAGTACACAATTCAACGTCTTTAGTATGTCCAGATGTATAACTACCAATTTTAGAACATGTTCATTACTGCAAATATATGCCTACACCCTTAAATACTTCTCTATTATTTCCCACCCTGGGTTGGTATTCTGGATCATTTTCATCTTTGCTGCCTAGAAACTGGACCTGCTAATGCTAGGTGGCGTCATCTATATGACTAAGGTGAAAGCCAGCTTGTTGATAGAATTTCTTACCCCAGGACTTGGGCATCAATCTTTGGGCAGATTGTGGGAGTGGCTATGGGATCCCAAGCTGGACAGCAGGCTCTCTCCACTCTAACCCCTAAGTTTCTCATCTTACTTTAACAGGTAACAATTTGATCTTGTATAGGAGATCTTTTCAAAGAGCACAAGCGTTTCTGAAAAGAGTCTTTACTAATTTTACTGATTTAACTAAACAACTGTGTAGTTTATAGACGGCGTCAGGGAAAAATTTGGGTACCTGGTTACATTTTATTAGAGTGGTAGTTTGGGGTTTCCTCTAGTCTCAAGAGGCCCATTGAGCCTATATTTTGTAAGAGTTTGAAAATATGTTTCCCATTTACCCCCTTTTTGATCATAATTTGTGTATTGATTACCTGATCTAGATATTTGGTAATGGTAGAGAGGGATCATTCAGTTTTCCTGATCTCACTACTACTAAGGCAGTTAAACCCACCTTCTAGATCCTTCTTTGATTCGAGGGCTTCTTCTTCTTCTTCTTTTGCTGCACCAAACAAATCAAGCATACACGTCTCTATTTAAATCTTTGATGGCTGTTCAGAAATGTTTAAGATCCAGGAAGTGCCCATCAAGCCAGCGAAGGAGACCCATATCCACCCCGTCATTGAGGCAGTGCTGACAAATAGTGGCCCTCTATAGGATTTCCAAGGTGGAACACTTTGGGGGAGCATTTAATCTCAACTTCCTTTCTTACCTCAGCTGGTTGTTTTGAACCATCCACCTTGCAATGAGCAGACCAATACTTAACTGACACAATCGATTTTATCGCAGTGAGTTTCATTTCCAAGCATCCCTGCTGGCAATGTCAGTTGCGGTTGTTAGGTGCCATGTAATTGGCTCTAACTCATCATAACTTTGCGTACAACAGAATGAGACATCATCTGGTCCTCTACCACCTGCCCCCACCCCGATTCTTATGTTCGAGCCTCTAGTTGCAGCCATTGCATCAACCGACCCATCTTTCAGGGACTTGCCTCTTCTGCAATGTCCCTTTAACCAGCACGATGTCCTTCTCCAGGGCGTGAGCTCTCCTGACAATGTGTCTAAGCTATGTGAGATGACTTCCCCTCATGTTTGCTTCTAGGGAGCACTCTGGCTGTGCTTCCTCCGAGAGAGAGCACTGTTTATTCTTTTGGGCATTCCGTGGTCCTTTCAGTACCCTTCATCAACACTGTTCTTCAAATGCGTCAATTTTTCATCAGTCTTCCTTTTCCAATGTCCAACATTCACATGTGTATGAGGTAATAGAAAGTACTGTGGCTTGGATCAGGCACATCTTAGTCCTTAAAGTAGCATCCTCACTTTTCAATACTCTGAAGAGGCCTTGTGCAGCAGAATTACCCAAGGTAACACATCTTTTGGTCTCTGGACTGCTGCTTCCATGAGCACTGACTGGGGATCAAAGCAAGATGAAATCTTTGACTGCTTCAATCTTCTGTCCATTTGTCATGATGTTACCCATGGGTCTAGTTGTGAATGTTTTAGTTTTATTTACATTAGCTTATAATTCACTGCTTAATCATATGAGGACATTTATGCTGAAGAAAAAGTATGAGAGAGTTGTAAGTTTCCTTGATTCCAGACGGGCCCAAACACAGCAGAGGGAAACCTCTGAAGTGGGGAGTGTCCTTTGCCATGGCTCAAACTTACTGAGAAGCAAACAACCATTCTGGGGAGAAAGCTGATGCATGGAGGAAGTGACGAATTTGAGCACACAGGTAACAAAAGAGGGGACGTTTGGAGAAATCCATTTGTTTCTGTATATACCTGACATATTATTATTTCACAGCACCGGAAAACCAAACTCACGGCCACTGAGCCAACTATGAGTCATGGCCACCCCACAGAGGACTGTGGAACTACCCTGTGGGTTTCTGAGACACATTTTACTTGGCATTTTCTCCCCCATCATATTGGGAGCTCTCCAGATATCATATAAATCCATAGTTCCATTAGGTCAAGTGTGATTGTATAATTGTTACTGTCATCATTTTCAAAACATTTTCTTTCTTCTTGTACTCCTTGATATCAGCTCCTTTTTATCCCCCTGCCACTCCCATGAACCCATATTTTATTATATTGTTGTATATTATTATTATGTTTCCCTCTCATATGGTATACCATCCAATGTATCCTTTCACCTGTCATTCTGTTACTCATTTTCCTCGAGTGAGGTTATATAGTCACCATTGCTATCAGGTTCCCCTTCTTCCATTATCCCCACCTCTTTCTGTACCCTCAGGGAATCACTACTCCCATAGCAATTCCTGAACAATTTATCTATACACATAAACATGCAGGCCTAACAGGATTAATGAGGCAAGACTAAGGCCATAATAATAGGGGGAGGTCCCACACTGGGGTGAAACACAAAGGAAGCACAATGGAATAACAAGAAAAGCAAAGCAATGAGGTTCCTGAAGAATCCTGAAAACAGACTTCAGACTATTTGAAAGGCAGAACCTGGCACCTCATCAGATTTGATGAGAAAACACACATAAAGGTCAGTAGATAGACCTGGAACTATTTATGGCTCTCTCTCTCTCTCTCTCTCTCTCTCTCTCTCTCTGTGTGTGTGTGTGTGTGTGTCTCTCTCTCTCTGTCTCTCTCTCTCTCCTTTTTTCTTGTCTGTCTATAAGAGATTGGCAAGATAAACAATCCTGAGGAAAAAAACAATGGGACTGGTGATTCCTAGGGACGGAGGAGAGGGGGAAGTGGGATGGGAGGTGGGGGAGGTAGAGGTAGCCAACAAATCCAGGCACAAAGGAACAAGAAGAGATCTAAAATTGATGGCGATAGCGGGGAGGGTGTAGAATGAGTGGTGGGGTTTGATCAAATGCAATGTAGGCAAGAGGAATTACTGAGAGCTGAATGGAGGTTGAGTATCATAGTGGGAGAGGAACGAAGTAAAAGGCAATAGAGGAAAGGACTAGGAGGCAAAAGGCATTTCTATGTTAAGTATCAAGGTAGCAGATGTACATTGGACCTCTACTCAAGTCCTCTTTCATTGCAAGAATACTTTGTTCAAATGGTGTGGCATTCTGTGATGCTCACCTGCCCAACCCCATTGATGAAGACAAAATCGGTGCAAATGTAAATGTGGTGAAGAAAGCAGATGGTGCCTGGCTTTTACAAGATATAGTCTGGGGTCTTAAAGGCTTGAAGTTAAACAAGTAACCATGTAGCAGGAAGCAATAAAGCCCACAAGGAAGAAGTACACCAGCCTGTGTGATCACAAGGTGTCGACGGGTGCAGGTAACAGGCATTAAAAGACCCAAAACAAAGAATCACATTGATGCAAATGAGTGGGGGCTCAATTGGAGACCCAAAGCCCATCTGTAGACAATTTGACATTCTCTCTTAGAATGGTCACAAGGAAAGGACAAGCTAGTCAGGCTGCAGTATAGCACAGACAAAACACACAACATTCCTCTAGTTCTTTCATGCTTCCCCCCACCCCACCACACCCTATCATGACATCATCTGAGTTTCACCTTACAAATCCAGCTCATGCACATGTACATGACCAGGACATGTACACTGTTACAGATAAGAACTCTCGACACATGGTCATTCAGAACAGATAACCCTCTTAGGAATAATAATGGGAGTAACTATGCCACGCAAATAGGGGAAAAGTGAAGGGAGAAGGGACAGAAAGGGGGAACTGATCAGAATGATCAATGTATGGTCCACCCCACCCCCCATCCCGAGGTGGATGAACAACAGAAACATGGGTGAAGGGAGACAGTGAATGGTGTAAGATAAGAAAATAATAATAATTTATAATTTATTAAGGGTTCACAAGGGTGGAAAGGTGGGGGACGATAGAAAAAAAGAGGAGCTGATCCCAAGAACTCAAATAGAAAGAAAATGGTTTGAAATGATGGTGCCAACATATGTAGCAACATATCAATTGCTTGATACAATTGATGTATAGACTGTTATAAGAACTGCAAGAGCCTCCAATAAAATGCTTTATATAAAAAATAGCATAGCATAATAGGGGAAGGAAATATGAAAGAACTAGAGGATAGTCATGCATTTCAGCACTGCTATACTGTACCTTGGGTATAGCACCCCTTCCCTGTAGCCCTTCTGTGCAATTGCATGACTGCTCAATTATCTCACAGGTGGTTTGGGGGTCTCCACTTTGTCCATGCTCCTTCATGTCAATTTGGGTGCTTGCTTTTGAACTTCTGATACCCGATCCTATCAACAGCTCTTGATTACACAAGCTGGTGTGCTTCTTCCATGTGGACTTTGTTGCTTCCCTGCTAGATGACCCCTTGTTTAACTTCAAGCCTTTAAGAGTCCAGACACTGTATCTTTTGATAGCCAGGTACCATCACTTCTTCACCACACTTGTTTAGGCACCCATTTTGTCTTGTGAAATCATGGCAGGAAAGTGAGTAGCATACGTTGCCACATTATTACAACAAGTCATCCTTGTACCAAGGAAAAATTAGAGGCCCAAAGCTGAGACTAACTCTTTACAGGAGTGTAAAACCTCCTCTTTCTCCTGAGGAGTAACTGGTGGTTTCACACTGTTGGCTTAGGGTTTAGCAGCTCAACATATAACCACCATGACACCCAGGCTCTTACTATTTCATAGTAAGTGGTATAAATAAAAAATCACAAAGCAAGGGATCCTGAAGACTTTGGTCTTAGAATAGAACAAGTTTTCCCCCCTTTGCAACAAGAAGAGAGATAACCTCATCATTGTGAGCACAACTTGTCAGAATTGACTTTAAAAGTGATCATGAGGGATGGGATGGGATCAGGTAACAGGTATCTAAGACCCAGAGCAAAATCATACTCAATGTGAATGGTGGTGGGAAGGGGGACAAGTGGAGTGGAGACCCAAAATCCCTTTGTAGACAATCGGACTTCCTTTCACAGAAGGGTCACAAGGAAGAGATGAGCCAGTTAGGGTACAATGTAGCGCTGTTGAAACAGACAACTTTCTTCTCTACCTTAAAAATCAGATTAGACCCGAACATGCACTCTGCTACAGAAAAGAGACTGCAACACAGGAAATCCAGGATAGTTAAACTTCTCAGGGCCAATAATGAGAACAGAGATACCAGCAGGATTAGGGGAAGATGGGGAGAGAAGAGGAAACTGAATCACAAAGGTCAACATATAACCCCCTCCCAGGGGGATGAACAATGGGAAAGTGGGTGAAGGACAACAAAAGATAATGTAAGGTATGAAAATAATAATCTATAACTTATCAAGGGCTCAAGAGGGAGGTTGGGTGGGGGAGGGAGAGGGAAAAATGAGAAGCTGATATCAAGGACTCAAGTAGAAAAAATGCTTTGAAAATGATGATGACAGCATATGTGCAAATGTAGTTGGCACAATGGATGCATGAACGAATTGTGATAAGAGATGTGAGAACCCCCAATCAAAGTATTTAATAATAAAAATGATGTCATAAGACTGTTTCCTACAGGAATCATAGGTAGCTCCTCTTTTTTAAGGGAATCAAGTTGTTAATCTGTCCTCAATGATTCTGAGAAGTTATTGAAAAAACAACAACTAAGAACTTAGTGTCGGGCATGTTGTTGTTAAATACAGTTGAGTTGGTTGCGAGTGTCCTGCACCATCCTCACAATTCGTCCTATGTCTGAGCCCATGGGTACAGCCATCGTGTCAGTCCATCTTGCCAGGCATAGAGAGGCCGTATTACACAGTGTTTGGTAGTTTGAGTCCACAAGGACTTGCTGCTTCACAAGAAAGTGTCTTGATCTTCTGTTGGACAACCAAGTCATGGAAAACACCAGGGAGCCTGGAGCTGCTCTGACACATCTGGGGGCTCCATGAGCCAGAGCTACGTTGATGAGAGCTCTTCAAGTCGAGTCATAATGAGGCAAGAATGGAGAGAGGTGGTAGCAAAAGATTGAGAGAGGGTATCTGAGGGCAATGTTTGCTCCCCTCAGAAACCAGGTAGAGACAGCAGTAGGACTGCGACAAATAGGATCAAGAGGCCAAAATCGGCAGGACTGGAGTTTCCAGTCAGAATGAACCTAAGGATTTGGGATTGTTTTATCATTTCACTTAGAACTAATTGAACATTAGTTATTAGAATATGAGATCTATTAGACTATTTGAACTGTATTGTAGAACTATATTCCAATATTAGAACATCAGAACTCTGTTGTACAAGTAAAATGCATAATTCCTTGAAAGAGATCAAAGAAAGACAGTGGACTAAAGTAGGGAAGAGAAGATTCAGGAGCGGTGGGGAGAGGGGTGAAGAGTGGCTGAGAGACTTTAGCAGCATGGAGAGGAGGGGAAAAGGTGACATGAGATTTTGAGTCATGGGACAACTGTTTGCAAGGCCTTGGTGTGTGTGTTTTTTAAAAAATTTTGTCCCCCAGTTCACTGCCTTCCCTATCCTGCTTCCACCACACTAAAATATTTGGTAAAGATCATATTTGTGTTGCTTTTAAAGAGTGCTCTGTTTTACCTGAGCTGTGTGTCAATTGTCCATGGGGCCTACTGTTTGGTATGGTAAGGATGAAATAAAGAAAGGGTCATAAAATGATTTGAGACCCACACTCTGACGACTTAATATGTTCCTGTCACCATGCTTTCTGGTAATAATAATGTAAGAGCAGGACACACATAATCCTAGCCCTTAGGGACCTTACTGGAAATTTTGCATATTTTCTTCTTCTTCTTCTTCTCCATCTAAGTTCATTGTAAGAGATGATGCAATCCTGACTTCCTTCCTTTATTGCTATTGTTGTCCTTGGGTGCCAAGAGTCGATTCCCACCCCTAGCAATGTTGTGCACATCACAATGAAACACTGTCCGTTATGTTTGAACCTGTGGTTGCTGCCACTGTGTCAACCCCTCTTAGTGAGCCTTTCTAGTTTTCAAGGTGGGTCCGGATCCGCTATTAGGAGTTGTGGTACATATTTTAAGGTGTTGAATACAAAATGGATTATCTCAAATATGAACCCTCACCTAATTCACAATAAAAAGTTAAAAAAAGAAAGAAAGAGAGTTGGGTCAGGTTCATTTCATTCCTTAAAGTGATATCTCTGCTCTCTAACACTTCAAAGAAGCCTTGTGCAACAGATTTGCTGAATGCAATCTGTGTTTTGATTTTTGATTGCTACTTTCATGAGCATTGATTGTGGATCCAAGCAGTGGAAATTGAGCCTTGACAAGTTTGATCTCACTTCTATTCATCATGATGTTGCTTATCCGTCCAGTTGTGCCATTTCCTAAACCGATGTGATGCTGCTTAGTTATGATAGGAGAGAAAATCCGCTGCTTGCCCTTAGAGCACATCTGCATGAATGAATTAAACACTGAGAGTGTACCTGTGCCATATACATGTCACCCCCATATTCACGATGAGCACATGAGGCACAGAAGAGGTCCCGAAGCACGTGCCAACTAGGAACAGGCAGAAATCCAATTCAAGTCCCAGAGGTCTGCCTTCCAAGCGGCCATTCTTAACCAAGGCACTGTTTCTCTCCCCCAAGTGAGAACACCTATCCTCTCATGAGAAGTGAGCTTTATTTAATGACCCTGCTTCTGAACCCATTAGCAAGTTAAACATTGGGCAAATGTTTGCTTCCCATAAAACAAACTTTAATGTCTTTATCTTTCCTGATTGTGTGTAGTGCTGGCCCAAGGCCATTCTGGGAGGTAGGCAGAGAGTAAGCCTTTATCTACACTTTGAGAAAAGAGTTTAGCATTTTTCTTATTTACAGAATGGTGCTGATGCCTGTTCTTGGAACACCTTCTAGGTTCCCATCACTGTTAGCTGCTGCGCTCGCTTCTCCACCAGCCGGGCCTCAACCTGAGGATGCTGATCTGTCTCTTGTTCCCAAGGCCAGACAGATAGGATCTCTGCCAGAGATAGTAGTAATCCTTTAACACGTTGGTAAGCTGCTTCTTCATTTTCAGAGTGTGGCCCAGCCTCTGTTCTTCCATGTTACCTGTGACACGCCTTTCTTTCCTGGGTTGATCTCTCTCTCTGTCCCTATTTTCTTTACTCACTTGGATTCTTCTTCTAGTCAGCCCTGGGTGATGTCGATGTTGGCATCTCATATTTGTACAGGACTTTGTGACTCACCGGAACATTCACGTGCGTGACCTCAGTCCTCTCAAGGGTTTCCCCTTGTAAGTATGTCATCCCCATTGACAGATGAGAAAATTGAGACCCAGGCATTTTCAGTGACTTGCCTACTGTGATTGGAATGGATGTTGACCATTCACTTGCATCCTCCTTTTCGAATACCATACTGCTATTCATTGGTGGCACCAACTGCCCACTCCCAGGAGCCCTGGTTGTACAGTGGTTAACCTGGGAGGAAGATGAGGCAAGCAGGTTGGCTCTGTACAGGTTTGCAGCCTTGGAAACCTTGTGGGTCATTTCCACCATCTTACAGTGCTGCTGTGAGGTGTAACCAATTTCCTAACCATGGGTTTTCCCACTCTCCTTCTGAAGCAGAGGGGTCGTTGGCATCAGAACTGGATCTTCATTGTAGAAACCATCTGAGCACCCCTGAACTGGCCAGCGACCCCTGGAGTCATGCCTCCCCCCACTCCCTCTCTTAGAAGTGATTTGCCAAGGTGCCTTCCTTTTGCTGGACATGAAAGGGAGGCGGGCACCAGAGAAGAGAGGAGATTGAGATTAGAGACAATAAAGTTGACCCAGAAGAATGCCAAGTGGGAGACTGCTGCATCTTTATAACTTGGATGCAGGTGGAAGTTTCAGTTGTGAGAGCCACGAAACTCCATTCTGGCTTGAGACAGGTGAGCGGGATTTCTGCTGCAACCCCTGATCACAGCTGCACATGCTCCTGAGCAGCAGAGTCGATCAGTGAGACTTGGTTCACCTGACTCCCCACATGGCCTGCTTGACCCTGCTCGGAGCCACCTGGAAAGGACCAGCAGCTGCAGCCATTGGCCATTTCATTAGGGCAATACTCTCTCCCTGGCCCCAACTTCATTCCCAGACCCCGCAGGTTCATCCCAGCAGCTGCCATTCTGCTCGCTAACAATCTACCCTAAAATCTTGTGAGTGATGAACAGAGTGAAAGGTTCCATGGCCGTCATATCCAAGCCAGCCTTGGCTTTTGTTAAGTAGAATTGTGACCTTTTCTCATCTTCCAAAGGCTTCCTTTAGCCTCCTGAAAAACGGGAAAAGGACAGTTAATGGCTTTGCAGTAATATCTCCCCAGTGCCTCCGTATCTTAGAATAAATGCCATCAAGTCTGGCGCATCTGAGCAGGGGCAGCTTTTAATACTTTCAACCATTATTTCCATCTGCGGAGACAAAGATGAAAAGAAAGCAGTAAAAGTTGTTGACCTCGGTGATTTCTCGTTTTGCTTTTTTTTTTTAAAGTCTTTTTAATCTCTTATGATATGCTTAATTTTCAGACAATGCTCACCATGAACAGTTCAGACCTTAAAGAGCATAAAATTAAAAATATAATTCTACCTGATAGTAACCAACCTTTCTCTGCTCACCTCGCGAGGAATGATCAGTGCTAGCAATTTATATTTGAATATTTTTCAACTTTAGAAAATGACTTTTAAGCATGTTCTTTGAGAAAATAGAAAAAGAACATATAACAGCTACTCCTCACTTGTCAAGGATCTATCTCTTTATCTGACATGCCACATCTAAAACAACAGTAGACACAAGTAGCATGCCACTGTTCTGTGTATTGACAGTGTACATCTGGAAGCAACAAACATGAGGTGAAATGATTACTCAATGCAGTGGTTAGAGTTCTATGCCAACCTGGCGGTTATCTCATGGTGTGATTTGACTGTTGTTTGATGCTGCAGTCATGTTTTGTTTGAGGGCTGATGTGCTCATCATCCATGTGTACTTTACAGGATGACCCAGTCTTTGGAATTTAACTATTTGGATACATGAGGAATGGGTGTAGATATAAAGAAAATATTCTGTCTCCTCCAGTCTCACCTTCCAGTTCTTTATGGCAGTCACTGTCCTTGAAAACTGTTCTGCGATGGTTATCATTTTTACTTAAAAGTATGTTCATATATGATGGATATTTTTCTGATCACTTATGACATGACGGTGTACTGTCTCATTACAGCATAATTTATTTAATGGTTCACTCATTGATGGGTATTTACATTGTGTATTGTCTAGACTAGAAATAATGATGCAATATAGATAACCCATACTTTTAGATAATGACATTAGTATTTCTGTAGGTTCCACTTATGAAAGTGGAATTTCTAAGTCATAGGTGAAATACATACACATGTTTTGTAGATGCTGCTATATAATGCTACCAAAGCATTTTATCAGTCTGCAGTGCCACCACATCATGACAGGGTCTGTTTCTCAACATGCTTGCCAAACTGAAAATATAAGTTGTTTACATGCTTGCCAGGAAACAAATAGTATCTTGCTGCTATTTTAAATCCACATCTTTGACTGTTTCTACAAGTTTTGTCATGTTTGATACTTATTGTAATGGTCAGGGATTGTGTCAACTAGACACTTCTGGTAAGGGGAGCGGTGGTGCCCAACCTATCAACTGCATCACAGCCTGATACCACCTCCTTGGTGTCCTAAGCCTTGTTGTATATGAGAGGGAGACTAAACGGGCTGGGTCTTGCGTCTGGCTCCCGATCTCCTGTTGTGTCACCTACTGATCCAAGGAGCTGACATCACAGTACTGAGGGTGGATTTATTTGGTCTCTGCATCCACCAGGCTGTGCCCTCTTCTGTTTCTGCTTCATCATTCTGCTTCCTGTTCATCACCTCCACTAGTCAGGAGAAGCCTGACTTGAATGGGACTGGACTTACCTATTCTACCACTATGCCAGTCTCTTTCATGGACCATACACACAAGCACCACTAGTTTGGGTCTCCAGAGAACCCAACCCAAAAGACTAAGCCTCATAACTTTCTTGGTGAATTGCCTCAATGTATCTTTTGACTATATTTTTATTGAGTTGGTTTGAGTTTTTAGGAACTCTTCATGTAATTATAGTCCGTGGTTTGCCATTCAACTATAACTTATCAATAGAAGATTTCCTCCCATTTTTTTTTTTTTGGCATCACTGCTCTCTGGTGGTGGGAGTAGGAGGCCCAGCCCCACTGCTGGAATGAACCTCCATCCCAGTGGGCCGCAGTCCCGCGCACAACCACTATGCCACCGGGGCTCAGCCCCCTCCCATTTTTTATGTAGTTAAATTTGTCAGTTTTTCCTGATACAGTGGTCTTTTTTGTTTCCTTTCATCATTAAGAAAATCTTCCTAAATAATTGATTATTCTCCTATCTTTGAAGTCCTATTTTAGCATTTATTTTTCTTTTCATATAATGTGAAGTAGGAATTGAATTTAATTTTCTTTGTTAGTAGACAATTATTATAATAATTTATGGAATAACAATTCATCCTTATTCTTCTGGTTTGAAAGCCATCCTCCTGTTTCCTAAACTTGTCTGAACTCTAGTTTTGAATCTCTGCTCTGTTCCAGTAGTAATACCTGTGTATATTTTTGAACCAACTATGAAGTATGCATATATTCTAAATTATACATTATATGCAGCAAGTAGTTAACAATACATACTCTGGAATTAGACTACTTGGATTCAAATCTCAGTTACATTACTTCTTAGTGGTGTGATTTGGGACAAGTTACTAAATATTTCATGACTTTGCTTTCCTGATCTGGAAAATATAAAGAATAACAACATTAATTTCATGTAATTGATGTAATGGTTAAATGAGCTACTGTGCCTTCAAGTCTAAGAACCTATCCATGTGTAGTGTGAGTCTTTTATGGGTAAGTTTTCTTACAGAACCAATAAGACTTGGAAGTATTAATTCACTTTATGTGATTGTATGCAGTTCACTAATGTATTCGTTATGTAATTTCATGTAGTATGGAATTCACTAATAAGTAATTGTCTTCATTATCTAATGGTGCTATAACAGAAATACCACAAATAGATGGCTTTAACAAGCAGGGGTTTATTCTCTCACTATTTAAGATCTTGAATCCCAAATTTGGGGTGTCAGCTTTATGGGAAGGCTTTCTCTCTGTGTCCACTCTGAAACACAGTCCTTATCATTACTCTTCTCCTGAGTCTAGTCATTGCCAACACAAGTAACCTGGGGCCAAACGAGTCAATCTGCTCGCAGCTCTTCTTTCTTGGTGGGAGGAGGTCACTCCCTCTCTGCCCTCTTCACACTGCTTTTATTTCTTGCAGGGTGGTGAAGGGCAATGACTCAATATACAGTCCGCCTTAATCTTACCTCACAGGAGCCCTTGTGATCTGGTGGGGTATAAGTTAGACTGGTAACCAGCAGCTCCAAATCCACTAGCTTCTATGTTGAAGGGCAGTTCCTACAAGGGCAGTTCTACCCTGTCCTATAGCGTCACTGTGCATCAGAATCTTTACCTCCTTACCATAACCTCGTCCTATTTCATTGACATTTTGGGCAGCTTATTCCCCAATGGGATCGTTATCACAGGCATTCTCACAGCTATTGGGTTGATCCCAAACCATAGTGAGCCTAAAGGCCAGAATTGACCTGTTGCTTTGGGTTTCCATCACGGTAAACCTTGACAAGAGTGAATAACCTCTTCATTCTCCCATGGAGTGCCTGGTAGGTTCAAACCACTGACCTCATGATGAGGAACTCAACTACATCCCCAGAGCTCCTTTAACCACAAGTATAGAAGTTAGGACTTTTAATACATCGCAAAAATGGAGAATGGTTTGATCACAAACTGGAGGTCAACCACACCATACAGGGAATCATGACAAAGGCAAGTTGATGCACACTTCAATCCATGGTTGTGTTGTAGTAGAACCAGGGCTCTAAGGTGTCTGTATCATTCCAAAACTTGTGCTTTGTGTCTATATTACTTTGTATTTAAGTAAAAGTGAAATGATAACTTCATGAATACTTTTGACAATAAGAATCAGCACAAAGCTGTTCTTATTGGTAGTGGTTGACTATATCTCTACTCAACTTGCCCATTTATTTCTGAATTCAGCTGTCCTTTTTCTCTCTCTTCACTGAATTTGATAGTGTGTTGCAATGTTCATAAAATGCAAGGAATCGTTATGGCTGCAGTGGCAATTTTAATACAAGAGAGAAATAGAAACACAAAGGATATAGACAGAAACATAGATATAAATTGAGGTCTGTGAACATTTTAACATGGAGCTGCTGGGTTTCAAGGGAACATGTGTTAACCCTCCCAGATGTTCACTCCCAAACACTCCATGACCGTTGTCTGGAGTGCTCCCTCATGGTGTCACTTTTGGAGGAATTCTCGATGATGTGATTCTCCAACAATCCTCTTGGTCTTGACAGCTCTGCTTTGTTTTTCTCTCAGCTCAGCATCTAAGCTCTCCTCTCCTCTGCTGTGCTGTCAGGACTTGCTTCTGGTCTCCCCCACTTCTGGCACCTTTGAGTCTGGGAGGATTTCCAGTGCAGGGCTTCAAGCTCCTGACAGATGCTCCAGACCCCCTTAGCTCTCAGTCCACAAATTTCTGTGCTTCAGCCTATCACGTAGGACATTTCTGGTCAACTTCCAGGTGTGGCTTCCCAAGCCAAATAAGCTTAATCTATCCTTATAGATTGGAACCAATGAATTCAAGCCTGGCCAATTACATCAGTGGAAGACTGAGCAAAAGTAACCCTCAGATTGTTTATAGGTTACCCAGGAAATACCAATCAATTTGGGAAAGCCCCTACCAAGTTTTTCTTACATAACTGAACCCATCACTTATACCACTTATTCAATCTGTAGGTTAAGCAAATTATCCTAGAAACTGGATGTGTTAGTCTGGGATGACTTGAGAAATATGTATCAGGAAGAACATTATATAAAGAGTAATTATATATTAATTAATATATAAGCCCAGTCCAAACCAAGTCCATAAGTCTCATATTAGCCCATATGTCCAATACTAGCCTATAAATTCCCTTCATACTCATGAATACATGCAATGGTGCCGAATGCAGGAAGAACACAAACCAGGGGGTGGAGAGTCTTGTGGATCCAGGGGTGGTGGAAGCACCTCAGCATCGGCATGGGTCTCCATGTAGTTCCTCCGACTCCAGGGCTCTAGCTCCATCAGTATAGCTTCATGTGGCTTGTTGAGTTAGTCTGAGTAGACTAGAGAAACAAAATTCATAGACCCATATTTTATAAGAGAGAGTTTTTGTTTGTTTTTTGGGGGAGGCATCACTGTCCTCTGGTGGTGGGAGTAGAAGGCCCAGCTTTTCTGCTGGATTTGAACCTCCAACCCAGTGGGCCGCAGTCCCATGCACAACCACTATGCCACCGGGGCTCAACCTGAGAGAGTTTTATATAAAGGGCAAGTGTACATTAAGAAGGCATCTCAATCCATGCTGGCCAAGCCCATAAGTCTGAAATTAGCCCATAAATCCAACACTGATCTATGAAGTCCTCCTCTTCAATCTAACAAAACACACGCAATAATGCCAAATGCAGGAGGAAAGCCGAATCAGTGAGTGTGTAAGCGTTTCAGCACTGGCAGGGGCCTCTCTGTGAATTCTCCAGCCCCCAGGGCTGCATCAGGGTAGGTCCCTGTGGCTTCTTCTCAGGGATGTCTCACAGGAAGTGAACCTTGTCAGCTAAGGCAGAGAACTAAATAAGGCAATCACACACTGGTCCAACCAGCAGAGAATGGTTGGTCCAACCATCAAGACAAGCAAGGCTCACCAAGCCATTTATCTCTCCGCTCTTCAATTGAGTTACCCTTCATTAATCCCACATGTGTTCACTGGCCAGAGTGGCACAATAAGCCTTAACTGCCACACTTGTCAACAGGAATGTCTCACAGGGAGTATGGGTCTGGCTTCCAGGGAACTATTTATCTCTGTAGCACCTCCAAATAAGGTCATCAAGCTGCAACCGGATTGACAGGCTAAACCACTCCTTCACTCTGAAGAGTCTCAAATGGACACCAGATTGTGTAACAACCACACTGGACTATGCGAAGAAGAATGCAACATCAGGATCGGAGGAAAGCTCATCAACAACTTTCAGTAAGCAAAAGACGTAACCTTGCTTGCTGCAAGTGAAGAGGACTCGAAGCACTTACTGATCATGTTCAGAGACTACAGCTTCAGCATGACATTCAGAGACAACAGCCACGGCATAGAGGAAATAAAATTCCTCGCAACTGGACCAATAAACAGCGTCACAATAAGTGGAGAAAAAATGGAAATGGTCCATGTCTTCATTTTACTTGGAACAATCATTGTTCACAGAAGTAGCTCTCAGAGAGACGCGTTTCATTAGGTAAATGTGTTACACAAGACTTCTGCAAAGTGTTGAAGAGCAAAGACGTCACCTTGAGGACTAAGGAGCACCTGACCCAACCCAGGGTGTTTTCCTCCCTTCTTTTTTAATTGAGGGCTAAAACATATCTAGTTCCATAGTTCAATCACATCAAGCAGTATTGAACAATTGCTACCGTGGTGAGTTCCCAAACATTCTGTGCCTTCCTGGACTTCTTGATATCATCTCCCTTTAACCCACGCCCCCACCACCACTACTGTACCCATCCTCAGAATCCCTTTTCCTACTTGCTGTCCCTATAGGTGCATCAACCTAGGTTTCTTACAGCCATGCTCTTTTTTTTCACTTGTCTCTTGTGTACATGAAAGTTGGATGTTGAATAAAAAAGACATTTGAATTGTGGTGCTGACTGGTGAAAGATATGGAGAGTACCATGGTCTGCCAAAAGAACTAACAAATCTGTCTGAGAAGAAGTACAGTCAGAGTGCTTCTTGGAAGCCAGGCTAGTGGGACTTTGTCTCAGGTGCTTTGGAACATGGAGGAGCTAGTCCCTAGAAAAAGAGCATCGTTCTTGGAAAAAATACAGGGTCATTGAAAAAGAGGGAGGCCCTCAAGGAAAGGAAGATGGATTGACACAGTGACTGCAACCATGGCTCACCCTTAGCACTTGTGAAGATGGCACAGGAATGGGCAGTGTTGCACACAGGGTCACACGAGTTGGAACTGGCTTGATGTCCCTCATAGCAGCATTCCACCATATCAGGTACTAGACAATGGCCGTGCTTTCTGACTCATCTTCTTATGTCGTCTAATGATCATACCCTGACTAACCACCAGCAATCTGTTTTTCCTAAAATCTTTGCTTTCCCAGCACCCTGCTCTTTGATTGACTGGCTTCTAAGTTGAAGAAGATGTCTGTTTCTAGGTTAGCCCTCATAAGGGACTTCCCATGCACACAGAATCAAAGTGGGGGTGGGAGGGATAGATAAAATGACCAGCTATCCCGCTTTTTAACAATTTGTCCACATCCCGTGGCATTTTAAAATTAAATAAATATATTACAATACTATGCTTGGATCCAATGACCATTTTTGTTGCTCCATATAGACCAAATTTTTCATCAAGAGCCCTCCCTCCTTCTGGTCCATGGTGTCCCACTTAAAATCTGGTCACTTTAGGTATAGAGAACCTAAAACTTCACAGTACATTTTCTGTTCTGGAGATATTTTGAATTAAAGCATTTAATTAAAACAACAATATCCTGGTAACACATTTGGTCAGGGAGGCCTTCATTTGCCCTCTACTGTGATGAACCAACTCATCCTACCTCCTGTCGCTCTGTTCTCCTTGGCATTTTGTCTGGCCTCCTTTTTCATTCAGCTTTTGGGTGGTGGTGGGAGGGGGGGATCTTCTCAGATCAGGGGTCCCTGTGCTGAAAACCACTCTTTCTCAGGTCAAGGGTCCCTGTGCTGATAGCCACTTTCGCAGAGACTCTCCATGTTTAGCATGCCTGCTTTCTTTTCCTGACACATGAAAAGACATCATTCCTGACCTTCCCTGTACCTAGATCAGGGTCATGTGATGGGTCTTGCTTAGCAGATAGGGGGAGAAGTGATGGACATCATTGTGGAGTTATCTACCAAGCAAGGTATTTCAAGGCTTACTTTTGCTAACTTGATCATCAACAGTGAACAATTTCACGATTTTAGAAAACCACACTGAGGGTGTTCTGGGCTTGGCTAGTGTCTGTCTCTTTCACAAGCCCACAGAACACCTTCCCACATAATCAAAGCCTCTTTTCAAGCTTACGATCCCTGCAGAGAAGGAGTATCCAGAAAGGAGGGTTGGATGTGGTGAAACTGTTCGCTGCAGATTTGTAAGCTGGTATTTACCTTGTGCAGTGCAGTGAATGGTTTACTATGGCTCTTCAGAAAGGACAAGGTGCTTGGTAAAGCAGTGGCAGACAGCAGAAAGAAGGTCCTCAACAAGATGGGTTGACATGATGCCTACAATAATGGGCTCAAGCATAAGAACATCTGTGGGCATGATGCAGACTGGGCAGTGTTTGGGTCTTTGGTACAAGGAGTCACTGTGCGTTGAGCTTTTTGTACTCCTACCAAATGCCCTCATTGCCTGATAAACCTGGGTAAGTAGGTGGGGGAAGATCCTGACTAGACACTATAACTCAGTGGTGAGTTATAGTTAACAAGCTTAATTGTGATTGCCATCCTGTTGGGTATAAAATTAGGCAGCTCAGAAGCAGGGGATAGGGTGGTGGCAGTAGTTTCCTACCAGCAAGAGAGAAGAGGCAGGAATGGAGCATAATTTTTGGACCCCCGAACTCGCTGCGTGATGAACTTCCTTGATCTGGTAGATATTTTGACAGCGGAGGAACAGCAACAACTGAACCAGGAGCCAGAGCATGAGCCAGAGCCACCGACGTTACAGTCCAGAGAAGAAGTAAATGAACGGAGTGTCTTTGGGCTGGAGGCTGGCTTCTGCAGTGAGGTGGGTGCCTGTGGGAGTGTCACTGGGGGAAGCTGGTTTGCTGACCATAGAGCTAGAACGAGTACCTTCCAGATGGGACAGTAGAGTGGCATGCTATTTGGGCATTTATTAGTAGCCCTAACATTGACCAGTGTTAAAATCTGGTCACTTTCAAGCTTTGTGACCCTGCCTAAGCAAGGCAAGGCTGAGCCGCTGAGGGTATGTGGCGTGGCAGAGAAGAAATTGTCCTGACGACACAACTATATCCTGAGCCTTTCTCATCTGAATTGTAAGCTGCTAACCTCCCTAAGGAAGTCCAGCATCGTGAAGATTGTTTGTGAGCTCTGTATGGCCACTGCAGTGAATTATCCAGTCCAACCCCAGAAGAAGAGTGGCTTGAAAGAAAGGGATTGAGGTTGGCAGCATGCCTGGGGGCCACCAGCGTGAGGAGCAGGAGGAGGTCAGAAGTGGCCCCATGTTGCTTCCTCACTGTGCTAATTTGGGGATCCACCATTGTGGGTCCCACCCATTTAATCTTAAAAAAATCATTTTTATTGGGAGCTCTTATAGCATTCCATATATCCATTGGATACTTGAGCCTTCGGTATAAGCTCTTCTTCCCCCCTCCCCACCATTAATCTTTAATGACGTTTTATTCTCCAGCTTCATTGAAAAGAGCATAGCTTGGGTCAGGCATACCTTAGTCCTCAAAATAACATCCTATAACATCCTAGCTTTTCAGCTTTAAAGAAGTCTTGCACAACAGATTTATCTAGTGCAACATATTGTTTGATGTCGACTCCTCCTTTCTCAAGCATTGATTGTGGCTACAACCAAGATGAAATCCTCGACAACTTCAACCTTTTTTCATTTTCCTTGATGTTACCTATTTGTTCAGTGGCAAAGATTTAGTTTTCTAATTCACACTAAAGGCTGAAATCCTTAATTTTCTTCAGTGCATGCTTTAAATCCTCCTTACTTTCAGCAAGCTAGTTTGTATCATCTGCATATTGCAGATTGTTAATAAGCTTTCCTCGAATCCTGGTGTCTTACTGGCTATTAAAGAATGAATAATGAAGATAGAACCTATGAATAAAATTGCTTTAGCAAGACCTTCAGCTTTCACTCCAGCTTTACCTGACAGGAGAGAATTCATATTGGAGAAAAGTCTATGAATCTATCTCTTGTTGAAAGGTTTCTGTTTTTTTGTGGATATTTTTTGGTAGGAAAATAAAGTTCTCCAAAGATGACAGAACCACATAATGGAAAAAGCTAGGAGCTCCAGGAAATCATTTAAGGTAACTTCCCAATAGAAACAGCTGAACTGTGTTAGATTTTGTGGGTTCAATTTTTTTTATTATGTCATCTAAATTTATAGGTCCTAACAGGATCACTTATAATTATTTAGAAAACTCAACAAAAAGTTGTGACTTTTTATGTCAACCCTCTAAACTAGGAATTTTTCTTGGAAAAATTCTTGAAGATAGGCAGATTTTAAGTATCAACAATGGCCCTAGGTGCTTCAAATCATTTGCACTTAACTACTAACCTAAAAGTTGGCAGTTCAAATCACCCAGCAGTGACACAGAAAAAAGATGTGCTCATCTGTCTCCATAAGCATTACGCCAAGAAAACCCTACGAAGCACACCTACTATTTAACACATGTAATTGCCATGAGTCAGAGTCAACTAAGTGGTAACAATTTTTTTTAAAAGATATCCACCACACTTAAGTGACACAGGTGAGTTTGAACTGAGTGGTCCTAACAATCTTATATCATGATAACTATTTTCTATTGAGGGCTGTGATATTTAGGTTTTGTATCAACTTGGCTCAGTGTGCTAGAAAAACAAGATTCATAAACACGCATAGGTATATAAGGGAGAGGTTTATATACAAGAGCAATTGAACATTGAGAAAAATATCCCAATCCAGTCCAGTCCAAGGTCATAAGTCCAATATTAGCACATCTGTCCAACACCAATCTATAAAGTCCTCTTCAGACTCATGAAACACATGCAATGAAGCCAAATTCAGGATGATCATAAGGCAGTGGGTAGAAAGTCTTTGGATTCAGTGGTGGTGTAAGCATCTCAGCGCTGGCAGGAGTTTTCATGTGGCTTCTCTAGGTCCAGGTTTCTTGCTGCCTCATGGTAAGTTCATGTGACTTCTCTTTAGGAATGTCTCACAGAAAGCCAACTTTGTTAGTCGAGTCTCTCAGGCAGTGAGTGTTTTCAGTAGAAAGTCTCTAAGGAACTGAACCAAGAGAATTAGTATCTCCTGCCTCCAAAAGGAATTATTGTATTTCCCAGAATTCTCAGGAGAAGGCCATGCCCAGATAGAGTTCTCATTGGCTATCTTTAGATTGACAATTGTGGTAATCATATGCTTATGTTAATTTCATGATTGAGATGTAGGGGTGGAGTCTAGTCTGTTAATCTGGAGATAGCCATTGAGTAGCCAGTGAGGCCTCTGTGTGGGCATGGCTTTCTCCTGAGACTTCTGGGAAATCTCGTGATATTTCCCTCTTGGAGATGAGAAGCTATCTTCCCAGTTGTTCGGAGTGAGTCTCAGAGACAATGAACTATGGACAAGACAAGATGGCAGTGTCAGAGGAGCTGAAGGAGCCAGAGGAGAAGCCACACGGCCTTGCCCTGATGGAACAAGACCTCTGAAGCCGGAGAAGCTACATGGAGACCCCTGCCAGTGCTGAGCTGCTTCTACCACCACTGGCTGCTGTTGATGGACCCTGAGCCCTGGAAGTGAGGAGCCATGGGGAGACCCCTGCTAGTGCCAGGACTCTGTATCCGCTGCCCTGTGACTTTGTGAGTCGGAAGGAGACTTTATAGACTGATATAGGGCATATGGGCTAATATCAGACTTATGACTTTGAACTGGACTGGACTGGGATGCTCTCTCAATGTCCCATTCCTCTTGTATATAAACCTTTCCCTTATATTCATATACATGTCTATGAGTTTGTTTCTCTAGTCTACCCTAACACAACAGGCTAGCCCAGGGGTCCTCAAGCTTTTTAAACAGGTGGCCAATTCACTGTTCCTTAGACCATTGGAGGGCCAAATTATAGTTTTTTTAAAAAAACAAACTATAAACAAATTCACTGTGGGGTTGGGATGAGTCAGCTGCTAAGCAGCACAGGCAACAGTGGCAAAAACACCCAAGACTGGATATATGTCCTTGACGAATCGCATGTGGCCCATGGGCCATAGTTTGAGGACACCTAGTATAGACTCTACTCCAGATAGCCTTAATCCCCAAATGGACACCAGATTAGGTGACTGCCACATTGGGCCAGCATTCTGAGTGGCTTAGCAGTTAAAATATAGTAATACCTCATCGTGGGATCTAATACAAGATATTCAATTACATAAATGGATCTGCTGCCAATAGTCAATCAATTATAAGATGAGGATGAGCTGCAGTCTCCTTACTCAGGTCCTATCCCTGAGGCAACCAATTGAAAGGAAGATTTCTTGAGGGTGTGGCATGCTTCCAAAATAAGAGGGCTCTCTGGGAAAGCTTGCTGTCTTTGTTGCTGGGCCCGGATCCCACATTTGACTCCTCTTCCTCTGGCTCTCTTAATTTGAGATAATGACTTATCACACTGAGTGCCAATTCTGGAAATCAACAGTAGCCTTTCATCCAACCTACTGGCTTTGGATGCATTCAATTCTGCAGCCTTAAGCCTGTGGCAGTGCGTTTAGATTAATTTTTTTTCTATAAGCCACACATCTGTCTTCCTCCTGTCAATCCTGATCCATCAGTCTCATTGCTACTTAAGTCAGAAGAAGCCTCAGTCCTAACATATGACCCATGGACTTGAAACTGGCCACTTCTACAACCTTGTGACCCATTTTTATGATATAAATTTCTCTGTGTATATACATATATAATAAATATATGTTTTTGTTTCTCTGGAGAACCTAGCCTAAGACGAGATTCAATTGTTTTAAAAAAACTTATTGAGGAAATACTTAGACAATGCCCACCAATTTCCAAACTTTACTGAGCATAAGGATACATCAATAAATAGGAGTGGGATAATGGAGGCTGAAACAATCTAGTGAGATTTAGGTCTCACAAAACCTTGCATCCTGCTGAATTCTCATTGTCAAATGGTCAGGGTAAAGCATTCAGAATACAGACCTTGTTAGGGAGATTACTCATTGAGCCATTGTGGGCAGTGCACCACATGTAGTGTCCAGAGAACCACGGGGACACTAGTTCTTGTATGAGAATTATATCACTAGAGTTTTTTTATTGCCAGTAACAGAAATGAATTTTGATGAACCTGGTCAGAAAAGGGAATCCTTAGAAGAAGAATATTCTGTGTTAGCAGAATATTCTGTTGGAATGTTTAAGGAACCAATTAGGAAAACACTGCCAAGGAACCATTTAGGAACGTTCAAGTTAGGGTACTACTGTACTGTAACTACTATGCACAACCCTGTCTCTGGCTGGAATAAATCATCAGAGATCAATGAGGGACAGCCCTCTGAGTAGAAAAGGTGAGAGGGGAAAACTCTGAGTAATCAAGCATAGCAAATGTCAACCACATCAAGGCAATCATAAGTGATATTTGAAACCCAATCTCTCTCTCTCTCTCTCTCTCACACACACACACACAGATACACACACGCAGACACACACACGTACACACACGCACGCACCTGTAGTCATAATGAATTACTTGTGTTTCCAAGAAGTGACAAGGTGCTGATTTGGGGGTGGGGAAAGCGCTAACCAGAATTCTGGTTTTAGAAATTAGAAACAGACTCAAACTGCCTTCAGCAAAAGAGAGAATTTATTGCCTCATGAAATGGAAATGTCCAAGCATTCACTGGTTTAAACATGACATGATTCAAGATTAAAGTGATATCACTAGACCGCCTCCCTCTCTGAGCGCCACTGTGCTGCTTCTTTGCTCTCTTCCCAGATGCTTCTTGGCAACAGGATGACTACCCAATGATGCAAACTCACACCCCAGGTTTCTAATTGCAGAGGTCAGTGTTTCCCCCTAACCAGACCCTCACTGAAAGCCCTGCAGAAAAAGCCGAATTCTGTCTCCTGGGCTCTTGTTGGGTGACACAATCAGGTCTTTGTCATACCATGGTCAGGGAAAGGTGATGTCGGCTGACTCACCCCAAGTTCCATGACCACCCTAGAGCTGGGTAGAGTTCAGTTCCCTTGTAGAACAAGAACAGAGAATGGGGGATGAATGTGTTCTTCAGAGAAAACCAGAACACAAATGTATGTAAGTAGTAGCAAAAACCAGATGTGCACCTTGGAGCAGGGCCCCAGGTGATAGAGGAAGACCACAAGGGCCAGAATGTCTAACTCAGCGGATGCGCAGGGTTCCCATTTCAATGGGCCAAGTGGGCCAGAGCTTTCCCAGACATCTGTCCTGCAGAAACAAATTCCAGAGTCTAGCTGCTGGTGGCCGTGAACTTATCTCCTGGCCAGTATATAGGCTCAGGATGCCATAGGAATGAGTGACTTGACTCATGTGGATCAAGGAGGCTGCAACCCAATTCAGATCACGAAAAATGAACTCCCAGAAAAGCAGGGGTGCGAGGCAAGTGGCTAGACTGGGAACTGGAAACCATTTCCTCGGTCCTGTTTCCTTTTGTCCTTTGCTCTGGCTACTTACCAATGACTCAACTCCAACTCGTGGTGGCCTTACCTACTCAGAAAGAGACGTTGCCTTTTTTCTCGTGTTTTGTCTTTCTTGATATGTCCCAAGCCAGCAAGTCAGAGTCTCCCCATCCATGTGTGTGAGGGATGGTCTGATGTGCTTCCTTCAAGATGGACTTGGTTACCTGCAAGGTTTCATGGGTTAATTTTCAGAGTAATTAGTCAGACCTTTCTAGTCTGTCATCGTCTTGAAGGTCTGCTGAAACCACTTGTCGACCACAACTGACTCTGCTGGTATTTTAAATACCAGGGGCATAGCTTCCCATATCATAGCAATGCACAGTCCAACATAATACGATAGACAAGTGATGGTTTGTCCAGTCACTATGTTTGTGCTTCATCCTTTCTTTTTGTTGACCTTGGGACATTCCTTACTTCTCTCTGTTGTCTGAGCCCCCTGTGGTGGGTTGGGTTTTCTGCTACCTTCATTCAGCCATCTGCTATGACCCATGACTCACTTGGGCTTCCACTTTTCTAGAACACCATGCATGGATCAAGCATAGACTTCACAAGACTCCAGTCTTTGATCTGTCTTTCCCACTCACACCTTACACACAGAGTCTGAGGCTCCAAATTAGCACAGAACAGCACTTGAGTCTGGTTCTTGTGATGTCCACACTAAGACTTCCCTCTCGATCTCTAAGGTACCATGCTGGCTAAGGGCAGATCAGGCACCAGACTGCTAACTACCAGATCGGTAGTTCAACCCCATCAGCCGTTCCCCGGGAGGAAGATGAGACTGTCTGAGCTTATCTCAGAAACAGTACCTGAGTCAAAATCCTCTCGATGGCAGTGGGTTTGTTTTGTTTTGTTTTCTCCACCTCTAGCCTGAGATGTGCGTGGAGGAAGGGGAGCTGGTTGAAATGGGGGAAGAGGTAGCAGGCAGCAAGGAGTCCCTGAGCCCCACCATCATCCACTTTATCCCAGGCTTATTGTTGTCAGAAGCTGTCAAGCCGAATTGGACTCTATGGGAAAAGGTATGACCATTCCATGGGGCTTCGGGCTGCCATCTTTATGGCAGCAGATCTCCAGGCTTTCTTCTGGAGAGATGCTGGGGTGCGTTGAGCCACCAGACTTTTGATTGCCAGCTACACATGTAACCGTTGTACCACCAGGCTCTGTTATACTACCAGGGTGGCTGGTTAAATATACTGTTGCTTAATTCCTCCCTTCCCACCAGGAAAGGCAGAGAGACCGTCTGCGTCATGAAAAAGGGTGATTTCATCACCCATAGTTTTGATTGCCCCACACAGCCAAGCAACTAACAAAGGCTTCTGGTTTGCATCAGGATATTTGCTTAACACAGGTAGGGAGAGGGTGAGGCATCTCCATAGTCTGTTTTGTTTAAGGGGGAGAAAAATGAGAGTGGTGACTCAGAATATAAAAATCACATTACAGAAAATGATATGAATAGCAGTCAAGGCAAGAACACAATTACCTGTGGTTGGACTCAGAAATCAGCCAACAGAGCAGAACACAGTTTGTGACTGTCTGCTTCCCCTTCCTTTCCAGACAATTTAACTGGCCACTCATCAGTCACACACAGAGCAGACTGCAGTGTATGGAATACAAGATGGCATTTCAAGTTAGCAGGGGTAGAAGAGACAGGTCATTATTCATACCCAACTGTTCCTATGGATAATTGATTAGCCCCTGGGGGTGGGTGAATGGGTGGAGTTCTCTTTTGACCTCATACCACAGCCCCTTGGCATCAACTGGTAATCTTAATCTCGGACAAGAGAACACTCTCTAGCTAGGGTTAGCAGAAAAGGAAGCAAGTAGATCAGGAAAGCATATTGAACAAAACGAGAGACAAATTCACAACATAAAGGAGTGTACCCAGGAGTATGATGTTCATTAAAACACCATCTACGTGAGACTGGCCACTCCTTGAGAGAAAGACAGGGCTTTCTACTCCCCTAGAGAATTTGTAGTCTCAGAAACCCACAGGGGTAGTTCTACCCTGGGACCACTGGTCATCACAATGGCAGAGAGTTAGGACTGGGGTTCTATGAGACTGAAACGTCAACAGGGGCAGGAAAACCAGAACCCTGGAAGCAAAACAACCAGAATGCAATTGAAGAGACTGTGGAGGTATTGTGAAGGATGTGACAAACACCATGAGCAATATGTACAGAGGCTGTCAAACACGAATCTAATGTGCTGTGCAAACATTCTCCAGAAACACAACAAAATATTCTTTAAGACAATTATTCAAGGCTATCATGCAGCTCCAAGCCTCTTGAGGCCAGGGGCCAGTTTCGAGGACTGTGTAACTAGGAGCATTGTGCAGGCCAGGTTGAACGGGGACTCTGTTGCTCTCCTATGAATCCTCTAGACCTTACCATGTCGTCTAAGAGTGGTACTGCCAGGAGCTCTGCCATCCCCTAAATCTGGGGCCTGTACTGCTGCCCTCTCCAGAAGGAATTCTCAGAAACACCTACTTCTGTTTATCAGTGGTTTCAGAACTGATATTTCATGTGGAGCTATCTGATTGGTGGAGGCTATGTCACATGTCTGTGCCCTATCTACATAGGCAACTGGGATATCCAGTTTCTGGCTTATACCCCTCAAGAAAATGGAAGGCATGGCACCCAAAAGATTTGCCTGGAAAACACTCTTAAAGGTCAACAAACAGACCTTGAACTATTTACAGACTTTTCTTCTTTTGTCATTGTTTTTTTTTACTTGTTTTGTTTTCTTTTGTTGATTTGTCTTATTTTGGTGCATATTATTATCTCTACAGATCTAGCTAGAAAAGATAGGCAGGATAAACAATCTAGAGGAGAAAACAACCTGACTCATGGTTCTGGGGGGTTACAGGGGAGAGGAGCAGGTGGGGGGAAAGGAAGTGGGTGCTAGCAAACCCAGGGACAAGGGAACAACAAGTAATCTAAAATCAATGGCGAGGAGGGTGTAGGAGACCACAGGGTTTGATCAAGGGCAATGTAACCAAGAGGAATTACCGAAACCCAAATGAAGGCTGAACATGATAGTGGGACAAGAGAAAAGTAAAAGGAAGTAGAGGAAAGAACTATGAGACAACGTGTATTTATAGAGGTCTAAATACAGGCATGTACATATGTAAATATATTTATATGACAATGGGGAAATAGATCTGTATACATATATTAATAAGTTTAGTATTAAGGTAGCAGATGTACATTGGGCCTCCTCTCAACTACTCCGTCAATGAAAAAACACTTTGTTCTATTAAACTGGCATTGCATGATGCTCACCTTCTCGACACAATCACGCAAGACAAAGTGGATGCACAAGCAAATGTGGTGAAGAAAACTGATGGTGCCTGACAATCAAAGGATATAGCATCTGGGGTCTTTCTTAAGGCTTGAAGGTAAACAAGCAGCCATCTAGCTGAGAAGTACCAAAGCCCACATGAAAGAGGCACACCAGTGTGTGTGATCATGAGGATCATGGGATCAGGTCTTAGGCATCAAGGAACAAAAAATCATGTCATTGTGAATGAGGGGGTGTGCATGGTGGAGACCCAAGGCCCATCTGTAGGCAACTGGTCGTAACCTTACAGAAGAGTTGTAAGGGGGGGGGGGGTGCAATAGAGCAATGATGAAGCATACGACTTCCCTCTATTTCTTTAATGCTTCCTCCCCCCACTACAAGAATAACAACAGTGCTCTAAAAACATTCTAGACATTGAAGAGTTAACAAGCTAACTTGAAAATCAGGGAATCCTCCATAGCCCTGGAGAAGACTCAGGCAAATGTGTGATCAATCTTGGGATGAAGAGGGATTTGCTGAGTCTGAAAAGCAAGAGAAGACATCACAAAGAGCTAGATCAATGGATTGGACGGCTGTGCTTGGAAATGCGATCCTCCTTGCTTCACGGAAAGCACTCACTATTTGACTGATCTCCCCAGCTCGTCGTTTGCCCCCTTTAAAACCTGCACATGCCTCAGGCAAGAGCCAGTGGAATAAAACACACTTGGGAAGTCTGTGAATTCTCACCCTTTGAGGACCAACGGGAACGGGTTCAAGCCTCTTGGGATTTTCTAACACCCGACTCCCTTCCAGCAGACTAAGTATATTTCCATGGGAGGGGTTTTTGTTTTTCCCCCTCTCTTAAAAAATACCCTCACTCCCTGGGAAAGTTTAATTATTTTTATTGTGCAAGTTACTTTTAGGGAAATTTAAGTTAATCCATGTCTAGACTTAAGAGATTCATTTAATTAGAAGGAGGAATGATTTAGGTCACAGTGTCTTTTTGCCTCCAGCTCCCTCAGTTCTGTTTACAAAGTTATTGCTGGATGGATTCTTGCTAAAATGGAGGCAGACACGGGGCAGTTAAAAGACTTTTCTCTATTCCTTTTCATTACTACTCCGGTGTAATGTTTATACGTGGCTCTCGTAGCAACCTAGGGTTGGACAATTGCTTTTTTACTGGCAATATAAAATATATTGTTTTTTGATTCTTTGTCAATTGAAAAATGCATCATTTATATGAAATTGGAAATCTACAAAGAGAGAAAAGAAGGGCAAATCAGGGACTGGTCTCACAAGATTTGCCGAATGGGTGGTACTCTGCTTGGGAGCAGGTCACATGTAGGGCTACTTCCCACATTCTGGGCCGGGTAGGGAGAGTGAAGGGATGAGCCATCTCTCACAAGTGGGGAGGAGAAAAAAGAAGGGTTATCTGATCAACACACTCTTCGCTGCTTTGGAGTTTCTGAGTGAAGGTTGAGCAAGAGAGGGTCTCATGTGCAGATATTAAAATTAGGGTTTATTCCTAGCCAGTTCTTTCCATCCTTTGCATTCCAACCACTGTAACATTTTATAGGGTACACAATTTATTGCTAAAAGCTTAGCATGTGTCAGAAAACTTCAATCCGGTGTGTAGGTGGCAAGTACTTTGAATCGATAGCTGAAGAATCCTTTTGTTATTTAAGATGAATTCCATGCCTTCTGACAGCTGTAGGTTCCCTAGAAAGAACCCTGGTGACATAATGCTTAAGCTTAACCCATGCAGGGCTTGCTGGGAGAACGACTACTCAATCTTCAACTATCAAGATGACAGCCTAGACAGCCCAATGGGACAGTTCTCCTCTGTTACATAGGCGGCTGTGAGTCAGAATCAATAGAAATACAATACCAGCAACAGCTATAAAGACGATGAGTCAGGTGAGTTACAGATGATGGCAAAATAGCTGCCACTCCTCCCCTTAAGTCTTCTTTTCTTCATTTGTAGACTATTTGCTATCCACATGCATTTTTGAATATGTTTGGAAATCCAAAGGCAATATATATTTTTGTTGCCAGAAAAAGCAATTGTCAGTTGACTCTGTAGTTTTAGCCAACAGAACATAGTAGAAGTTTTTATTTGAAACTTCCAAGGTTAGCTACCTAAAGAGTGCTGCAGCTTCTGATTGCAAGGGTTTAGACAGGGGTGCTCAGTACATTGATCACAGCCAGCCTTTTCCCACATAAAGATCATTAAATCCAAGCACCATTCCACCATGATGGAAGTGTGCTTGAGGCTGTTTGGCAGCAGTTACTGTTCGGACTATGCATCCCTGGCTCATTCCAGTCAGTGCAAGTTAACAGAGTAAGCTCAGGTAATGACAAAAAATGTACATAGTTAATTGAATTGTGTCGTGCAATATGGACTCATAAACATATGTTGTACATATAAAGAATCTTCAATGTATTTATGAATAAATGTAATAAAAATAATTGTTTTGCATTTTTATAGTTGGTAGATCATTTTGGCTTGATCATTTTATAAGTAGCTTGCATGTTGAAAAAGTGTGAGCAGTTCTGGCTTAGAATGTACCCTTTTGCCCGGTGGTGTGGTCGTTGAGTGCGGGAGTGTGGCCCATTGGATTGGCGGTTCAAATCAGCAGCAGCTCTCCAGGAGCAAGGCTGGGCCTCCCACTCCCACCAGAGGGCAGTGATACCCCCCCAAACCAAACAAAAAAATGTACCCTTTTGGATCCTACTTGCCATTCTGAGAAGCCCAAGCACATGGAGAGGGCACAGGGTGAATTGAATTATTCCAGTCGAATTTCCAGTGGCCAGCCAGTATTAACTGTCAGAAAAGTGGGTAATCCATCTTGGCCATTCCAACCCAGTTGACTCTCCTGTGGACTGAAACTCAGCTGACACATGTGGAGCAGAACTTTCTAGCCAAGCACAGTCATTGTACAAAATTGTGTGAGAGAAAATAAATGTTGGTTGTTATTTTAAGTCAGTAAATTTGGGGATAGTTTATGGAACAGCAACAGAAAAACAAATTTAGTAGGTTCTGATAAAATGATGAGAAGATGTTTTTAGTGTGTCCCATTTGCATGTGTGAGTCTGGAATTCAGAACTAGCTTAAAATCAGTTGCTTGGGTGATGAATCTTGGGTGGAAAAAGAGGAGGTTGAAGTCTGAGAGCTGAGTAGAATTGGAACAAAGAGAGGAGAGTAGGGGATATCTTTGTTGATGACAAATAGGTCTTGGATGAAAGCAGAGAATACGTAGTTGTACTTTATTGGCAATGCAAAAGTTTGGGCTTAGGTGGACCTTAACAAACTGTGGTTATGTTGAAAAGCTGAAGTCTTTGGTATTCATCAGCAGGTGTTTTAAATCCTCTGTGCTTTCAGGCAGTAAGATCACGTCATCTACATATTTCAGGTTGTAAATTAGTCTTCCTCGTTTCATTACACCATGTTCTTCTTCATATAGCCTATCTTCTGGGGTTATTTGCTCAGCATGCAGATGAAAGAAGTATGGTGAAAGCATACCGTGTCAATGCACCTTTTCTTGATTTAAACTACATACTTGTAATATCCCCACCTTCTGGCCAAGCCACTGCCTCTAGATAAGAGCCACGCTCACTGGCTTGGAGCCAATAATGAATGACTCATGGCAACCCTATTCAGGGTTTTTGAGGCAATATGTCTTTATGGGAACAGAAAGCCTCATTTTTTTCTCAAACATTGGCTGGCGAGTTTGAACAACAATCAGATGTTCCAGAATTCCTGTTCATTGCAATATTGTCCATAGTTTATTGTGGTTCTCAATTCGAATGCCATTGCATCTGTCAATGAGACGGATAAACATCTTTCTGGTATCTTTTGTTTTCAGCAAAGATCTACCTGGCGATAATGATATCCCTTGTTCCACATTCACTTCTGAATTGGACTTGAACTTTTGGCAGTTCCCTGTCAATGTACCACTGTGACCATTTTTGATAATTATCTTCAACAAAATTTTACCAGTGCATGGTATTGATGACGTTGTTCAGCAATTCTATATTCTGGATCACCCTCCTTTGGGATGGGCATAAATATGGATCTCTCCCACTCACTTGCCTAGTTACTTTTCTTCCAAACTTCTTGGAATAGACAAGTGAATACCTCCAGTGTTGCATTTAATTGTTGAAACTGCAAATGATATTCCATCAATTCCTGGAGCATTCTCTTTCACCAATGTCTTCAGTGCAACTTAGATTTCTTCAATATTTACATGTGGTTCTTTTCCATGTTACCACCTAGAGTAGTGGAATGTCAACCAGTTCATTTAGATATCATTTAGGCAGCATTGCTGATGTCAGATGGTTCTTTGATTTTCTTTTGATGTATCTTGAGTCATTAAAAGTTTGAGCCAAACTATTCTTCATTACTGCAGCTCAAGACTTGGTTTTCTTTTCTTTACTTCTTTCAGTTTCAGAAATGCTTCATGTCTTCTTCCTTTTGGGTTTTCTCACTACAGATCTGCGGTAGTTACATAAGCTTGTGTCAATTTGACACTGGAGAGGATTAAGAGGATTAAGACTAGGATTAAGTCTAGTCTGTCAATTGGATCATAGTCAATGAGCCCTCTGCATAATTTTCTCCTTAGAGGTGGGAGAGAGTCTCTCACTGTGAGACATCCATGAGAAGAAGTCACATGACTCTACCACGATGCAAGCCTGAAAGCTGGAGAAGCCACATGGAAGCTCTGGTCAGCATTGATATGCTTTCAATGCAACTGGATCCAAAGATTTTCTACTCACCGGCCTGTGATCATCCTGCATTTGGCATCATTGCATGTGTTTCATGAGTCTGAAAAGGATTTTATAGATTGGTATTGGACATATGGATTAATATTGGACTTATAGGCTTGGACTGGACTGGGTTGGGATGATTTCTTAATGTATAATTACCCTTTATATAAAATTCTCTCATACACATGTGAGTTTCTATGAATTTTTTTCTCTAGTCTACCTGGACTAACACAAGGTCATAGTACATCTTACTATAATACTTTATCATCAAGAGACAATCTTTGAATCATCTGGTCAGCTCTTTACATGATCATTTCTTCCATTTAACTCCTCTTAACTCAAAACCGAGTGTCAGAATCTCTTCTGACATCCATTTTGGTCTTTTCTTTTCAACAGCCTTCTGGTTTGTTCACGTTTGATGCCTCTGATCATCCACAACTCATTGGTCCTTAGTGTTTATCAAATCTGTTCTTGAGATGGCCTCTACATTCAGGTGGGATGTACTCAAGTCTGTAATTTGACTCTCATGAACTTGTTTTAATTTACTTTAGCTTTAGCTTGAACTTGCCTATGAAAAGTTGCTTCCTGGCCTTGTTTTGAAGATATTGAGCTCTGTCATCTTTTTATACACATCTTGATTTGATAAGTCTCATATATAGTCATCATTTTTTATCTTGAATGAAAATCAATTATTTACCATTGGAAAAAACCTTTAAACCTATAAAATTTTATCACATGATATCTAATTCTGTCTCGTAGGCCAAATTTTCCAACTACTGATCCTTCTTTGTTTCCAAATTTCAAATTCCTATCTCCACTCACCATTAATGCATCTTGCTGACAACTTTGATCCATTTCAGACTGGCAGAATTTAGTAAAACTCCTCATCTTTTACATTAATGGCTAGAATATATATATTTGAATATTAGTCTTATTCACTGCCCTTCCTATTAAGTGTAAGGACACTTTCCTTATCACAGACATATCAAACTTTAGGATCGATCATGGAATAATATAAAAATGACTGCTTTTGTAGGTGAGGGAGGAAGGGGGAAGAAATGGGTAGCTGACATCAGGGTTCAAGTGGGAAGAGACTAGTTTGAAGATGATGATGGTGGCAACTGTGCAAATGTGCTTGTCACACGGGATGAATGTACGGATTGTGATAAGAGATTTAAGAGCCCCCGATAAAAGTATTTTTTTAATTGATTGCTGGTGTTGGGGCGAGTACTGATCTATTCTGCGTCAGGATCATCTTGAGAGCACACAACAACAATAACAACAACAAGTGTTTGGAGTGTGTCCTCCGCACTGTTCCGGGCTTTGCTTGAAGATGGGCAAGTGCAATGTCTCCCCATTCTCTTGGAACTTGCAGCTAATATTCTTGACTGTGTGTGGGAAGCGGATGTGAGGGCCAGCTCCTAACACATCATCATGGGTCCGGTGGGTGCAATTGTACAGTGAGAACAGGTAAACATTTTAGTAAACTCATCGGACATACGAGAGATAGAGATAATGGAGTCGGCCACATTTCATGGTCGCATGCTCACCTGCTGGATGGCCACGATCTCAACAGCCAGGTCCCTACACAGTGTGGGCAGGAAGCCCCAGAGCCCCAGAGCTCCAGCGAGCCCCAGGGAGAGTATGCCAGAGGGAAGCAGCTTAATGCTAACCAAGGTTTAAATCTGCTCCACAGGTGTGATTCCAGGTAGCTAGTTACCCGTCACAGGAAGGGGCTATACAAGAGGCATACATATCACAGGAAGGGGATGTGTGATGATGTAAGGAGGTGACCTAGGGGTGTACATGTGACAAGAAGGGGAGGGACTAGGGCAATACATGTGACAAGAAAGGCGGATCCTAGATTCATGGTGGCGGCCTAATCTATACAGCCTTAT
The DNA here is from genome assembly GCA_004026705.1 of Nesogale talazaci. Taxonomy (NCBI): domain Eukaryota; kingdom Metazoa; phylum Chordata; class Mammalia; order Afrosoricida; family Tenrecidae; genus Nesogale; species Nesogale talazaci. The sequence goes on along the minus strand of PVJH01011552.1, from coordinate 6,751 downwards.
TGCTCTAGATGGCTAATGACCCTGAGGGAAAATAGCCCCTGACCTACTCCGGTTGACCTCCAAATGTATAGTCATATGCCAAATGTAGCAGGCAGCTTAAGCAGGCACATATTTGGGAGAGACAACTTGGGAGAAATCACTCTGTTCCCTACAAACTGGGATCCTCTGTGACTGAGTCAGATGACCACCAGCAGGTGGAGGGGGAGTTCTGTCCCACGGTAGCAACTGGGACCAGTGAAGAAATCCAACTAGAATTCCATATTTCCCTATTTGGGATGAAAAGAAATAACACCCCCTCCAATTTATAGAGTCAAATACTTTTCAGAAATGCAAATAAACAAGCTAGCTAAGTAAGAATGCTCAATGAATTTGTGCACTACACTTTCTTACTTTAATGGAAAAGTATGCAGGAAGCAGGGACTTTGAGAGACAAATGCTGTTTAAGAACCTCACATATTCCTGAGAGAAAGAAGCAGTATTACACATCATGCCAAAATGTCAAATGCAACTTGAGTTCTTTTCTCCAGGAAGGAAATGCAAAGGAAAAAAGTTCTGGAAGAATGAATTTTCATCAGAACAATTATCTCTGAATGATGGAATTCAAGCAAGTTCACCTTTTTCTCTTCATGCTTTTTTGTAGTGTGTGTGTGTGTGTGTGTGACATTTTACAATATGACCACACATTGCTCTTAATGCTGAGAGAAACAAGACTCAGACAATCAAACCGACTGCCATCACATTGTTAGCGGTCCTGACACGACAGGGCAGACTAGAATGGATCCATAGCAGTGTCAAGACTGTCAATCTTGATGGGAACAGCGCTTCATCGGTCACCCTCTGAGGGGCATGGGAGGTTCACAGCCCAACACTTAACCTAGCACCTCACCAGCACTCCTATGAAATGAAAATCTATTTTAAAAAAAGTAACTCGGCCAGAGGATGTACACTAGTACAGATAGGAACTGGAAGCATGGGGAATCCAGGACAGGTGATCCCTTTAGGATCAGTGGTGAGCATGGCGATACAGGGAGGGTGGAGGGAAGGTAGGGTAGAAAGGGGGAAACAGTTAAAAGGATCTACATATAACCCCCTCCCTGGGGTACAGACAGCAGGGAAGTGTGTGAAGGGAGACATTGGACAGTGCACTATATGACAAAATAGTAATAATCTACAAATTATCAAGGGTTTATGGGTGGGACGGGAGGGGGAAAGTGAGGAGCTAATATCAAGGGCTTAAGTAGAAAGCAAATGTTTTGAGAATTATGACAGCAACAAGTGCACAAATGTGCTTGGCATATAATGAATGAGTATATGGATTGTGGTAAGAGTTGTATGAACCCCCCCCAAAATGATTAAATAAAAAAGTAACTCAAGACAGACACATCATTAATTCATCAGCAAGTCTCAATTACAGCAACAACTTTTGCTGTACTTGCTCCTAGTTCAATTCATTTATCTTAAGTTGACGAAGAGAGTAGCCACTCGGCCGTTATAGACGGTTCCTCTGCTTTTTGGAAGGCAATCATGATGTTCCTTCCTGTTTCTGTTCAGAAAATGACACCAATTTTGTCAGCCTTTTTCCTAGAATCTATTTCTTCCTGGTACTTCGATCATGTTACCACTTTCTATTGACAAGCTCACAATGTAGGAGAACAAATTCCATCTCACTGACCTCCATCCAAGCTGGTTAGCCACACCTTACAACCACTGGCTGGCGGGCCTGAGAGAAAGCCTTCTGGTTTACTGGTGTCAGACAAGGGCTGAACGAGGCAGTAGTGTGACCAAATAGAGGCCTAGAGACGTTACAGTTCTGGCCACACCGGAATGCAAGGTAGGGTGTAGCTTCTGTTCCAGACACTGAATCTCCCTAGCCAAATTATCCTGCACTAATAAAAATAAAAGTTTTGAAAGGCGAGCCTCTCCACTTCAGGGAGGAGGGACGGTCGGTCTCGGAAACCCACAGGCGCCATCTACCCTGTCCGGGCGACCATGAGTCAGAACTGACCATGGCAGTGAGTTTGGTTTTTTGCTTTTGCTTTTTGAGTCTTTTTTCAATGTCTCTAATGATATGGTATTATTGTATGATTCTGGCTCAGTCTCCAGAGGGCAGCCACTCTGTCCAATACTTGCCATGAACCTACTCATTCAACCCTCACCATGACTCCATTACCAGAAGCTGCCATCGGCATTTTACCTGGGAGGAAACTGAGGCTCAAGGAGCAAAGTTACTCCACCAAGATTATACAAGGTTGGGCAGTTACTAAGCAAGACATGTGTGCTTCCCTTATGATTATGCTCCACTGTCCCAAGTGGTGGCGTGGAGAGGTTTGGGTGAAAGCGAGTTGCTGATATGGGAAGCTGACAGGCAGCCACAGGCTGCAGCCTGCAGGTCGAGAGGCACTAAAGGTGGTGCAAAGTACATCAGGGTTGAGAGACAACACCCGGCACCAACTCTTGATGGTGTCGTGTGTGTGTGTGTGTGTGTGTTCACCCATAGTTTGATTTTTTTTGTAACACAATTGCAACTCAATGCACTTAAGCAGAGAGTAAAATTTGGGGATAATGGGGCAGTCCAAGAACTCAGTGAAAGAATGACGACCTGGTACCCTGAAACCATCAGCCCATGGGCAGCTGTGGTTCTTGTGTTCACAGGACTTCCATGACTCAACTCCAACCACTGTCTGACTTGGTGCTCTTGGCTCGAAATGTAGACTAATCCGTAGCTGGGTATAGGGGTTAGTTTTCAGACAAGGGACCAGCTGTGCTTCTTAGAAACAATTCCATTTCCCCCTGTCTCTCTTCATTCACTGTACTCATTTAGTAGCTAAATTGAGCATCTTAGCTACCTAGTGCTGCCATAACAACAGCAAAACACAAATGGGGGACGTTAGAGAACAAAACTTTTTGTTGGTTTTGGAGGCTGAAAGTTCAAGTGAGGATCTTGGCTAGCCTTCTGTGGGCCTCTCTCCCAGCTTCTGTGTCTGTTGGCAAAGAACTGACATTTTTGCATGTAAATGGGTCTTCACATGATGTCTGTCTTCCTCTCATATGGCTTTATCCATTCTGTCCTTTTTGTAAGAAATGACTTATAAGCCTTATATTCAATAAGCTTTACTCGATCTTTCCTTTTCTCCTCATTACTTTTGGCTATCATTTCTTTTAAAAATCATTTTATTGGGGGCTCATACAACTCTTATTATAATGCATCCATCCATCCATCCAGTTAAGTACATTTGCACATTTGTTGCCATCATCATTCTCAAGACATTTGTTTCTACTTGAGTCCTTGGTATCAGCTCCTCATCCTCCCCCACCCTCCCTCACAAACTCTTGATGATTTATAAATTATTATTATTTTGTCATGTCTCACACTGGTTGATGTGTCCCTTCACCCACATTTCTGTTGTCCATCCCCCAGGGAAGCAGTTATATGTAGATTCTTGTGATCAGGTCCCCCTTTCTCCCTCACCTTCCTCTTACCGTCCTGGTGTAACTACTCTCATTATTGGCCCGGAGGGGTTTTTCTGTCCTAGATTCCCTGTGTTTCCAGTTCTGATCTGTACCAGTGTACATCCTCTGCGCTATCTGGATTTGCATGGTAGAATCAGGATCATGATAGAGGGAGTGGGAGGAGAAAGCATTCAAGAACTAGAGGAAGTTGTATGTGTCCTCATTGCTACACAGCACCCTGGCTATCTTGTCTCATCCCCATGACCCTTCTGTAAGGGAATGTCCAGCTGCCTACAGATGGGTTTGGGGTCTCCACTCCACACTCCCCCTCATTCACAATGATATGATTTTTTTGTTCTTTGATGCTTGAAACCTCATCCCATTGACACCTTGTGATCACACAGGTTGGTATGCCTCTTCCATGTAGGCTTTGTTGCCTCTCAGCTACATAGCCTCTCGTTTATTTTCAAGACTTTATGACCCGAGATGCTATAGCTTTTGATAGCTGGGCACCATCAGTTTCTTCGCCACATTTGCCTATGCACCTGCTTTGTCTTCAGTGATTGTGTAAGAAGAAAGACATCATGGGATGTCAATTTAATATAATAAATTGCTCTTGCATTGAGCGAGTACTTGAGTAGAGTCTCAATGTCCATCTGCTACCTTAATACTAAACCTATTAATATATGCACATAGACCTATTTCCCTGTCATCATATAAAAATATATTCACATATATATATGCCCGTATTTAGAACTCTATAAATGCCCTTTGCCTCCTAGTTCTTTCCCCTATTTCCTTTTACTTTCCTCTTGTCTCACTAGCAGGCTTAGCCTTCATTTGGGTTTTGGTCATTCCTCTTGGTTGCATTGCCCTTGATCATCTCAAGCCCTACCAGGCCTCCTACACCCTCCTCACCAATAATTTTGGATCACTTGCTGTTTTCCTGTTCCTGGGTTTGTTAACATCCACTTCCTTTCCCCCACCTGCTCCTTTCCCATGTCCCCCCAGAACCGTGGGTCCCCTTGTTTTCTCCTTCAGATTGTTTATCCTGCCTATCTTATCTAGTTAGACCTGCAAAGATAATGATATGCACAAAAAAAGACAGAGAAAAAAGCAACAAAAGAAAACCAAACAGCAGTTGTAAGAACAACAACAACAAAAACCAATGGCAAAAAACAAAAAAACCTGTAAGTAGCTCAAGGTCTGTTTGTTGGCCTTTAGTTGTGTCTTCCAGTCAAGTCTGATGGGGTGCCACACCCTGACCCCACAGTCTATTTTGTGTGCTCCCTCACGACGTCCTTGCTCTGTTCCCCTTACTGTTCTGTTGCACGCCCTTGGCATTTTGCCTTGGTGTGGTGGGGTCATATCGGGTGCAATTCCCGCACTGTGTCTCCAATGTTGTCCCCCATAGGGCTCTGGGCCAGTGAGGGATGTCGTGTCTTGCAGCGGGGCCAGCCCTCCAGTTCTCTCTGTGCATTGGCTGCTCTGAGCAGGAATATCGTACTCGAGGCTTGCTGGGCCAGGCTGTGCTCTACTTGTTCTTCCTCCCCTTTTTTTGCTCCTGTGTCAATCTTTCTTATTGGTGATAGAAAAGGATGTGGAGACCTTGTCTTGCTTATTGTGGGCCTGCTATCAGGAAAGACCAGTTACCCAGAGAGAACATTTCGTTCTGTTATATGACATATTCCAGGTAAGATGAACCACAATTTAGAAAACCTTTATTGGTAGTAATATGGTTAAGTGTTGGACTGCCCGCCCACAAGATTGGAGTTCAAAACCCACTAGAGTGGGCTGACCGTATATACTCGTATATAAGCTGAGGTTTTCAGCACAATTCTTTGTACAGATCTGTGGTAAAATTAGGTGCCTCGGCTGATATTTGGGTCGGCTTACCTTCAAGAGTATCGGTCCCTATTTTGACAACTGTGTAAGGCATCTCTTGCTGTAAATCTCTTCCTATAGACAACACTTACAAGTGCCACTGGTTCTGGTTTAGTGAACCCAACCTAACACAGTGACAATGAAATGCTTTCCTGGGCTCAGCCATCCGTGGGATGGGCAGCCAGAGCACCTGTTCACAAACATCAAAGATGTCATCTCCTGTCCTGCCACAGGTCTGCGAAAGCTGCTTCCTCCAGCCCTGGCTGTTTCCTGCCTTGGACTGAGGAAATGGGCTTCTCCCTGCCCCTCCACTCTCTCCCTCTGGGAGCATGGGAAGACTGTATGTCACAGGTCTGGGAAAAATTAACTTCACAGGTTTAGACCAGTTGTGGAATTCAGTCAACTCGTGTGGGTTTGGCTGAATTGATACTTAATTTTTTGTTGCGTTCAGTGAACCAGTTGTTAAAATGGCATGCTAAACAGGGTTTTCTCTAAGGTGGGTGGCCGGGAAGTTACTCCAAATCGAAGTCACATATTTATATTCTTTATTCTTTCTTAAGTTTCATCTATGCAACAGCTTATTCTAAGAGCTGGCAGTGATGGTCATTTCATCCATAGATCTAAAAATTAAACAGAACTATGCTTGTTGTGCCTATTTATTTCATAAAACTTATATACTTTTGATGAAACACTAGATTCTTTTTTTTTTTTAGCATTTTATTGAGGGCACTTACAGCTCTTATAACAAACCAAACATCGGTTGTTTCAAGTACATTGTACATATGTTGCCATCATTGTTTTCGAGACATTTATTTTCTAGTGAGCCCTTGGTATCAGCTCCTGTTTTCACTTACCACCCTTGTGGCCCCTTGATAAAATTTTATTATTTTCATATCTTATACCATCCACTGTCTACCTTCCCTCATGGATCCTGTTGCTCATCTTCCTGGTGTGTGTGTGTAGAAGCCTCATGGAATCGGAGGAGTATTGTGTGTTTCATCTGTGCTTTATTGCACCTGATTGACTCATCCCTTCCCTGGGACCCCTTCTGTAAAGGGATGTCCCATTATCTGTGGATAGGCTTGGGGTCTCTGTTGTGACACCCCCCCCATTTCTCGCAATATGTTTTGTTTGTCTGTCTGTTTTGCGTCTTCTCATGCCTGTTCCTGGGTCCCAGTGACACCTCATGATCACACAGGCTGGTGTGCTTCTTTAAGGTGAAGTCACTGCTTCTCTGCTAGGTGACTGATTATTTAACTTCAAGCCTTTAAGACTCCAGACACTGAATCTTTTGATAGCTGGGCATCTTCAGCCTTCTTCACCCGTTTGTCTTCAGCAATTGTGCTTGGGGGGGGGGCAGGGGGGAGCATCATAGAATGCCAGGTTGTTAGAACAAAGTGTTCCTGCATTAAGGGGG
>PVJH01011551.1:0-68287 GCA_004026705.1 Nesogale talazaci | reverse complement strand
CTGGGATAGGGGTAAGCCCAGCCACACAGACCTCTCTATTAGTTCATTGCTTCATGATGGCATATGTTGCCCTCAAGGTTTGGTGCACCAGATGGAGGTCTGGCCCCTCTCTCCCTTTCCTGGGGAGACATAAACAGTCCTTACCCCTGGTGAATTAGTGTCCTGTTTCTCCCATCTGAGTTGATGTAAATTAGAGAAATAAGCCTCATGAAGCAGTAGAACAAAGTGCAAATGGGTAGCTGATTCTATGTGAAGCACCCACCCCGTAATGTCAAGTCTGCTCTCTGTACCCTAGTTCTCTTGTTTCTGAAGTTAGAGTCACAAGTTCTCCTCTACCCACTGCATGGTATTGTTGGTTGTGGCATTGTAAAGTATTGTCAAATTGGACCTGACTCATTGCCACCATATGTAAAACAGAATGGCGTATTGCCCAAGCTTAAACTCTCCTCACTGTTATTGCTGTGTTTGAACCCATGACAACAACTGTGCCAATTCAGATCCTGGAGGGTCTTCTTCTTTTTCATTGCCTTTCAGCTTTCCCAAGTATGTTGTCTTTTTCCAGGGACTGGTATCTCTTGATAACCTGTCCAAAGTATGTGAGACAAAGTCTTGCCATCCTTGCTTCCAAGAAGTATTCTGGCTGTACTTCCAGAACTGATCTGGCTGTGAAGATCAGAAAGACAAAACAAAACATGTTGGTCTCAGGTGAACCTTAACTTGTGCCTTCTTTACTCATACAAGCCTTCCAAGGCTTTGGCCTGGAGACAGATCACCAGATCCATCTTTAAGGGATTTCTGAGTGGATTCAAAATGAGGCTTTTCAGTTAGTGGTTTGACATTTAACATCTTATGCCACCCAACGACTGTGACAATCATAAAGGATGGTATTTTTTAAAAGTGTTTCCAATGACTAGAAAGAGTTATACCAGTTTTAAATCTTTTAATTGTCTGGTTCTTTTAGTCAAAAGATCATGTATCGTGGCATAAAATTGTAAATTCTGGCAAGCTGCCTGTCAACATCTGAGGCTAACTACAAAGACTGAATCAAAACTCAACATAGGTTCCTTTTTCGTTGGTATTTGTATTGTTATCCAGTTTCCAAGCTCAAATTTTCTTCATGTTAGCTTTTTCTAGCAAAATTAACTTTCCTTGTGCTAAAAAGGTATGAGTTTCAATTAATCCATTACCCTCTTTTAGGTAGGAGCAACAGCACGAACTGAAATCTCCAGAGTTAATTTTCACTACCAGTGATGGGTCTCAATTGGACCACATTCTCAGTGATAAACCAAGCACTCTACTAAGAGATGTCAAACACTGATGGAGTAGGCCTACGTCATATGCTATCAGCCTTAGTTATATATTGCTGCTGTATCAGAAAGACCACCAGGGGATGATTTTAGCAAACAGAAAGGCTCGAGATCCACATTTTGGAAGATGTGTTAGTCCGGGTAGACTAGAGGAACAAATTTCAAAGATACGCATGTGGATATAAGGAAAGAGTTTATATACAAAAGGAATGGAACATTGAGAAAGCATCCCAGCCCAGTCCAGTTCAAAGTCTTAAGTCTGATATTAGCCCATATGCCCAATACCAGTCTATAATGTCTCCTTCCAACTCACGAAGACATAGGTCAGTGGGTGCAGAATCCTGTTGCTGGCATGGGTCTCCCCCTGGCTTCTTGCTTCCAGGGCTCAGGGTCCATCAACAGCATCCAGTGGTGAGCAGAAGCAGCTCATTATTGGCAGGGGTATCCATGTGGCCTCTCCAGTTTCAGAGGTCTGGCTCCATCAGGGCAAAGCCATGTGACTTCTCTGGCTCCTCGGAACCTGCCATCTTGCCTTGTCTATGATTAATCTGAGACTAACTCCCAACAACTGGGGAGATAGCTTCTCATCTCCACGAGGGAAATATTGTGAAATTTCTCAGACATATCAGGAGAAAGCCATGCCCACACAGAGGCCTCATTGGCTACTCAATGGCTATCTCCAGATTAACAGGCTAGCCTCCACCTCTACATTTCAATCATAAAATTAACATAAGCAAATGACTGCCACAGAAGAAGATGTTCATTCTGAGATGAAGTTCTCTGTCTTATTTCAGTCTCTGTGGATCTAGCATTCCTTAGAGATTTCTAATTGTCCTTAACACCAATCTAGGAGATTCTTGGAGCAGGGATCCTAGACTTCAAAGATGCACCACCCCTATGCCAGCTCTTCTTTCTTGGTGCCAACCAAGTCTCCCTGCTCTCCACTCCACTATTATTCTTTTACATCTCAAAAAAATATTGACTCAAGGACTGCCTAATTTGTAGATTTCATTCTTCCTCACTGACCTAACTCTCTACAGCCCTGCCTTATTAACATCATGAAGATGATGATTTATAATGCACCAACAATGACATCATTAATTATGCTTTTAAATCATAAAACTGGAGGATAGTTACATAACAGTGAGAACTATGGCCTTGCCAATTTGCCACACATTTTTGAGGAATAAGGCTCAATCCTTCACACCCTGCCTGTAACTAAGGTTCCAGTGGCAGCTAAGAAGGATGAGTCCCTAAAGCCAGGAGGAGACTCATTATATTGCTAAGGAAGATTAAGAGGTGACCTTTTAATGATATGTGTGCATCATAGACACTCGCTGCCATTGAGATGATACATGTATATTGAGTAATCTTACTAAATATCATACAGCAATAAAAACAGTGTCTTCTTTGACCTGTCTGGTGTGTTACTGGTACAAGTGAGTATGAAGAGGGAGGGGCAGATCTCTGTGGATGCGCACCATTTATTAAACATGCAGGGGAAAAATGCAATTCAGCAACCCACACCCTCTCTCTCTAACCTCATTTGAGGCTCTTTTTTCAGTCGTTGTCATATTGGCCCACTTAGGGAAGGGTAACTATATAAGGTAATTACAAAGATAGTGTTTAATTAGTTTTGGTTTCAAATCAAGGTATTTGTTGAAAACCTGGCCAGCGATGTTGATGGACAGTAATGAATGAAATGGTGTGATTAAAACATCTGTCACTGTCAAACAGGGTCGATGCAGGGTGGGGATTGGCCCATCCCTGGGAATGTGATGATGGCCACAGAAGGCAAATTAGGCAAACTTAATGTTCCCCTAATCATTAGCCGATTCAGCTGACAGTGATTGGTCACAAACATGCACCGATGAGCAGTAATGAAGTTGCTAGCAGATCATTTCAGCATAGGTTTTTCAGCTAATTAGCTAGACAAAAATGTTAATTTAATCAAAGAAACATGTATTCATTAAAGGTGTGTAAGAGAGCTGGAGGAGAAAATTGGCTCAGTCATTGAAGAGGTAAAATTATAGCTGCCAAGCGAGTCATCTCCTCTTCACAAAATCATTCCTCAATTTACAGTATCTCTCAGAAATCAGTCTGGTTACACTTCAACAGGCCACGTGCTCCTTTTCTTCTCTGGATCTGTTTATTGCAAAGAGGAGATCCTCTGCAGAGCAAAGTGGAATCAAAGCAAATGCTTATCTCACTTTCTCCCTGGGAGATTTATCACTACTTTTAGGAATGCATTTCTACTTTGGTTCCTGGAATGCTGGAATAGAAAGGGTTACCTACTACATGTCATTCTATTTATAGAAAGAGAATGAGGCCCAGAGAAGGCATGTCCCTTATTCAAAGCCACACAGCTAGGACATTTTCTGTCTTTCTTTCTTCTTTTTTTTTTTTTTTTTTGCCTTGGACACATGGCCCTTCTGTGTAGTCAGTAGAGTAAAATGTCTGAGTCCAGAATTGTAAATGGGGCTGAGCCCTGGTGGCTTAGTGGTTGTGCGCGGGACTGCGCCCCATTGGGATGAAGGTTTGGTTCCAGCTCCACGGAGCAAAGGCTGCGCCTCCTATTCCCACCACCTGTGGGCAGTGATGCCCCCCCCCAAAAAAAAAAAAGAATTGTAAATGGTAATGCTCCCTTTTTATCATTGTGCTGAGGGCATTTTCAAACATTGCTGCAATGACATTTATCTCAAAAGATATGATCTAGCTACACTTGTAATTGGGAAGGAAATGAAAAAAAATCTATATGACAGACAAATTCAATTTGACTGTTTATTTCTTAGCCTGGGATAATGCATGTGAATGTTCTGGAAGTAATGAGTACTGTTCCAACTGTTGATACATCAGAACGGAATGATTTTCTGCTTGAACTTTTGAACACTTCTTTGGCAAGGGATGCAGACATAGAGGTATTACTTTATAAGGTCTATATTCTGTTACCACAGTACAAAATGGCTTTAAAAATTATCTATTTTTTGATTGCAGTATTAACCCACTTCATTAGCTAATCCAACCACATTCTTATTAGCTCACCAATATTCATTAAAGGAATTAGTACAAAATGTGGCTCCATCTGGGAGAGTCCTGTGCTGGGATGGGCAGACTTTGGACAACCAGTGTTTGCCTGAGGTATATTTTCTACTTCAAATAAATCTCATTCAAATAAATCTCACCACCTCATGTTAGTAAGATTCTCCATGTCATTCAGTATCCACTATAAGCCATCTTTTCTAGAAGTATTCACTACTGGAACTTGGACCAGGAGGGACCCCTTTGTATTCCAGCAATTTCAGCCTGTATTGATCCTGGGAGCTCTCACTCAGATTTAAAACAGACTGCTAGTTGTTAGTCCCTGTGGTAGTCCGAGTAAACTACAGGAACAAATTTATAGACATGCATATAGATATAAGGGAATGGTTTATATACAAAAGGAATGGAACACTGAGAAAGCATCCCAACACAGTCCAGTTCAAAGTCATAACTCCAATATTAGCCCATATGCCCGATATCAGTCTATAACGTCTCCTTCTGACGCATGAAGTCACAGGTCAGTGGGTGCAGAATCCCAGCACTGGCAGGGGTCTCCCCATTGCTCCTCACTTCCAGGGCTCAGGGTCCATCAACAGCATCCAGTAGTGGCAGAAGCAACTCATCGCTGGCAGGGGTCTCCACATGGCCTCTGCAGCTTCGGAGGTCTGACTCCATCAGGGTAAAGCCGTGTGGCTTCTCCTCCAGCTCCTCGGATGCTGCCATCTTGTTTTGTCCGTGATTCTCATCTCTGAGACTAACTCCCAACAACTGGGAGATAACATTTCATCTTCACAAGGGAAATATTGTGAGATTTTCCTAATGTATCAGGAGAAAGCCATGCCCACACGGAGGCCTCATTGGCTACTCAATGGCTATCTCCAGATTAACAGGCTAGAGTCTACCCCTACATCTCAATCATGAAAATAACATAAGCATATGACTGCCAGAGTTCCCTAAGTTGTGGCCTTCGCTGGCACTGTTGACCATGTTTTGTACTGCTCAAATGCACTGGCTACGTTTTGGGATAAGGCTATTTGCTCTTATAAATATGTCCAGTTTCAGAAACCCCGTATCAGGTCTCTATGAGTTAGAATCAACTCAATGGGAGTAGGTTACATCCATAAAACGTCCCTGGATGTTGCAAGCATTGAATGTCATTCTTAGTCTCTAAATAAATGACAAGTGGTTTAAGTCAACTAACAAGGCCCTGGGAAAGAAAAAGTTTGCTGATCTGTCTCCTAAAAATCAGCCCTTGAGTTGAAGGGATCAGGTATTAGGTATCAGATTGAGGATCCAAAGCCCAACAGTAGGGAAATGACATCCTCTTACTGAGGGTTCCCAAAAAGGAGATAAGCCAGTCAGGGGACAGGGTACAGCAATGGTAAAATATGCAACTTTTCTCTAGTTCTTAAATGCTTCCTCCCACCCGCTATCATGATCCCATTTCTGTCTGACAAATCCAGCTGGACCAGGAGATATACAGTAGAGCTGGAAACCTGGGGAATACAGGATAGATGATCCCTTCAGGACCAGTGGTGAGAATGCTGATACTGGGAGGATGGCGGGAAGATGGACTCGAAAGGGGGAACCAATTACAGGGATCTACATATAACCTCCTTGCTAGGGTATGGACCACAGAGAAGTGGACACATCAGACAGTATAGGATATGACAAAATAATGATAGTCTGTGAATTATTAAGGATTCATGACGGAGGGGCAGGGAGGGAGGGAGGGGAAATACGGGAAGCTGATACCAAGGACCTAAGTAGAAGGAGAATGTTTGGAGAAATATGATGGCAACAAATGTACAAATGTGGTCTGTGTACAATAAGTGTATGTATTGATCATGATAAAAGTTGTATGAGCCCAGCCGCTGAAAGCACTGTGGAGCATAACTTGCTTGACTGTCTTTCTAAAGCACAGTTCCTCAAACGAGAGCCAAGGTACCACCCACCTCAAAAAATTACCTGGGTTTTGTGTTAAATTATAAGGGTTCATGGGTGAGGGGGGTGCGGGAAGGAAGGGAAATATGGGGAGCTGGTCCTGGGGGCCTAGGTGGAGGGAAGATGTTTTGGGAGTGATGATGGCAACAAGTGTGCAACTATGGCCGGCAGACAGTTGATGTATGTATGGATCATGATGGGAGTTGTATGAGTCCCCAATAAAATGATTCTTTAAAAAAAAGAACTGATGTATTTCGATATAGTGTTTGGAAAGAATATTGAAGTAATCAGGGACTGCCAGGAAAAACCAACCAATCTGTCTGGGAAGATGTACAGTCAGAATGCTCCTTAGAAGCTAGGCTGGTAAGACTTCATCTCATGTACTTTGGACATGTTATCAGGAGGGACCAATCCCTGGAAAATGGCATCATGATTGACAAGGTAGAGAGTCAATGACAAAGAAGGCCCTCGAGGAGATGGGTTGACACAGTGGCTACCACAATGAGTTCAAATAGAAGAACAATTGTGAGGACAGTGCAGATCCAGACAGGGTTTAGATCTCTTGTACATGGGATCATCATGAGCTGGGACCAACTAGACAGTATCTAATGAAAACAGCATAATCTTTGCATTATGTACCCAAAGGAGTGTCCACTAACTTTAGGAAGGAGTGTTTTATGGGCTAAAATAATTGAAAAGAAGATACTATCCATTGAGTCATTATAATTCCTCTCAGGTATTATCTCTGGCATGGCACAGTTGACAATCTTCTATTTTAACACTGTGCCCAGAGCCATTTGTTTATTTTTAAGGAATGACAGATGGCACAGAGGTTGCTAAGGTAGAAACTCAGGATCCTTTGTATGTCTGGCAAATTTTATAGCCTATGAAAGTGGTTTCATTGATATGATTAAACAATGCAAATAGTGTTGCATTAGCATATAAATATCGCATGATTTTCAAGAAAACAGAGTCCCAGTAACAGATGGAAATGATTAATATTTTTATTGCCACTAAGTGGAGTCACAGTTTTATTGCTGGGGTTTTAAATCTAGGAGAGAGAGAAGAGAGAGATACAGAGGGGCAGAGAGGAAATTGAGAGAACTAACATCATTCTCTTGGAGGAGGAAGGAACTATCTATTTGATGTGACTTTTAAAAGTTTTTAGGGGAAAAATCTTATTTAACTTATAATTTGATTTTTCCATCAACTTTCTGAAACCCCTCATCTGTTCTTTCCTAACTCTGGGAAATGTAAGCCCAAGTCAAGTTTGGGAATCCCCATTTTGGGCCCATTAGGATCGATGGTTGAGCACTTCAAATCAGTTTATGTTGCCTATTTGCTAGGTTTGCAGCACAGAAGCCCTGAGAATCCTGAGAAGCCTTAAAAAAATGCATTTACAAAAAAAATGCATTTTCAGGGATTGAAAGCTTATGGCTAAGTGTGCTAGTGCACAGATGCATGGGAAGGCTGGATTCACAGCCTCAAAATGGCACCACACTCAATTGGGAGTTTAACAATCTCCATGCAGGCTTTGAATTAGGAGAGCATATTTGTCACCTTTGGGGACAGTAGGAAATCGAGCATTTTTTGAAAACCATAAATGAGTTAATGTAGTGTTCAGGACAAGCTGTGACTTGGCCTCTCCAAGGAGGTTTGTAGTAATAACCTGCTGTAAAAATTGCCCCTGACTTTCTGGCAGCCTTCACCAGATGCTCGCACCCCAGGAGCTGGCATTTCCTAGCAGTCACTCCCACTTAAGGACCTATTATTCTGTGAGGTGGACTTTGGCTCCGTTTTCGATGTGCTTTCTGGTGAGCAATTTGCACCAAGGAAGGAAGGCCTGTGAGAAGTTAAGTAAAAATGGATGAATTCATGTCAATAGGTTGTTTTCCTGTGCAGCAGCAAGAATAGCATAACAAAAGAGAGGGACTTACGTTTTCACATGCTAAGAAAGAGCCACTGCCATAATCCCTACCTTCCCCCAGAAGTGATCCTAAACTGGACAGGCTCAAGCAGCTCCCTCTTCTTGAAACTCTTTCATAATGGAGGAAGTGCCTTGGTTATGTGCAAAACTGCGCCGAACTATGTCTTTCCGTCAAATTTGTAGGTACGTTAGAACCAATAAGGAAAGATTTTCTTCAGCCGTACCCACTGTGAAAGGAAGAGCTCAAAGCCTTTTCGATGGTTTGAAATCTGGAAATGATTGTGGAAATGATTGTGATGAACTGTGGCCTGTTCTGATTAGTTCAGTCCTTTCAACCAACTCTTAGAGAGTTGAATCCAACGTATGCTGACACTGCATAAGGTTGATGAGGGTGGACATCTTTGTGGGAGCGCATTGCTCATCTTTCCACCTTTGCACAGTGGCTAGTTAATTTGTATATTGAATTTGAAGTTGGTAGCCCAAAGTCCACTGTGTCCCCAAGGCTCCTGCCACCTTTAAATGCCATGGTAAACTTATGTAATATGAACATGAAAGGGGAAGTTGTCCCACTTGGGAAAACTAGGGGCATCGTGTAGGAACCCTTGTGGCATAGTGGATGCATGGTGAGTTACAAACCTCAAGGTCAGCGGTTCAAATCCACCAGATTATCTGCAGAGGGATTAAAACGATGAAGTGTTTTGCTCTCATTCAGAATTACACCTCAGGAGGTTCTGTCCTGTAGGGCTGCTATGAGTGGGATTTGTTGACAATGAGTTTGGGGTCGTTGGGGAGGAGCTAGCTGTCAGGAAGTCTGAGATTCTTAACCTAGGCACTGTCTGTACCTGTAATCTCCAAGGCAAGATTGAGCAGTGAGTCATCTCCTATTACTCCATGGCTCTTTCCTATCCGTCACAGGGAAAGTTCACTAAATGGTGTCCTATTTTCCACATCTTTTAAAGCCCCTTAAATATCATTTATAGTATCCAGCTTAATTATGACTTCCAGATAGACTTGTAATAATAGCTGCTTTAATAATGTGGTAATAATAATGGTCATAACAACTTACATTTATTGAATGCATTTTAGGTTGTAGGAGGTATCTGTGAATTGACTCTTATCTGTGAATTAACTCTTCTTATTTTTCAACAACTTTAAGAAAGTTACTACCATTTGCTTTATTTAAAACATTACAAAAGCACCAAAAGTGATAAGTATTAAATTACCCAAAGTCAAAGGGAATACTCATGGCCAGGCAGACTGGCTCCTAAGAACCCAATTTATCTGGCATGGCTTTTTTTCCACAACCAAAAAAAAAATACAAATAACAACAACAATTTAAAAAAAACCCTCATGGTCATCAAGTTGATTCTGACTCACAGTCAGAATAGGACAGGATAGAACTGCCCCCATGGTTTTCAGAGGTGGTTTTGAACCAGTGGCTTTGCAACTGGCAGTTCACTATGTGACCTCTAGACCCCAGGAAACTATCTTTCCCATGGAGGGAAACATAAATAATAGCAACTAACAATGCTTCAGGAATGGACCTAGATACTAGGTATTTGCTATTTCTATTTCCTGCTTTTCATTTGATGAGTTATTGAATAGTTATTAGTTATTAGTACCCTTGACCACAAACCAGAAAGTCAGATGTTAGAATTCTCCAGTTGTCACTTGGAAGAAAGACTAGGTGATCAAGGTAGCCATTGAAGGCCTTGTGGTTTTACTCTGATACACTTGAGATCACTGTGAGTTGACATAATTCTATGTTTTTGAGGGAAATGAGGTCTACGGAGCATATAGGTTAACTCAGGTTATGTGGCTGTAACTGACCTGATTAGCCACCATCAGCCATGGTACCATTTGTTAGCACCTATTGGATATCTACCAGGGTGGTAAACAAGTCCTAATTACTTGAAGATTCCTCCTTATGAAAACTTAGCTCATGTCTCAAGATATTTGGGTTGTTTCCAATTTTCTTTGTCTTTTGTAGGGCAGTGCTCCAGAATCCTTTATTAATTATTACATGCTAAAGGAGTCTTTTTTAGGCATTTTTCCCATCCTTTTCCCATGCATACTTATTTCTTAAAATTATATTCCAACTGGAAGTGGGGGTGGGGAGGGAGCAAAAAGAGGAGCTGAAACCAAATGCTCAAGGAGAGAAATGTTTTGACAACATATGTACAAGTGTGCTTAACACAACTGAATGAAGGCTTGTTAAAAGATTTGTACGACTTACCAATAAAATGACTAATTTAAAAAAAAATGTTCCAAGACCTGAAGTTAGATAACCAAAAGGGGAGAACATGCTCAGGATTTATCAAGCTGAAAGAAGTGAAGAAAAATTTCAAGTCTCAAAATATTAGACAAAGCAGAGACTACTTAAAAAAATAGAAGGGACGCACAAAGTCACTGTGCCAAAAATCATTGTTCAATATCCAACCATCTCAAGAGCTAGCAAATAATGAAGAACTGATGGTATTGAAGGAAAAAGTCTAAACTGCACCAAAAGCATTGACAAAAAGTAAGGCTCCAGGAATAGACAAAATGTTAAGCTGTTTCAGGTTGAGCCCTGGTGGTCTAGTGGTTGTATACGAGACTGCAACCCACAGGGTTGACAATTCAAATCCAGCAGCAGCTCTCCAGGAGCAAGGCTGGGCTTCCTACTCCCACCAGGGCAGTGATGCCACACACAAAAAAATGTTAAGCTGCTTCAAAAAAGGAGTGCAACCTCGTGTCTGCTCATCGCTGTATGGCAAATAATGTAGAAGGCCGCTATCTAGCCCACTTCTCAGACATAGCATTCTGCTATACGATAACATGGTGTGATCTATCAAAAACAAACCCAACTCACAGTCGTCCAAGTTAGTGTCCACTCAAAATAACCCTATAGGACAGGGCAGAACTGTTCCTTTGAGTTTCTAAGACTACAATTTTTTTCGGGGGGGGGAGGTGGGCATCACTGCTCTCCAGTGGTGGGAGTAGGAGGCCCAGCCCCACTGCTGGAATTGAACCTCTGTCCTAGTGGACCGCAGTCCTGCGCACAACCACTACGCCATCGGGGTTCAGCCGCTAAGACTATAATATTTTAAGGAAGTTGAAAGCCTCGGCTTTCTCCTGGGGAGTAGCTAGTGGTTTTGAACTGCTGACCTTGTAGTTAACAGCCCAAATCATAATCACTATGCCACCAGGGATCCTATGCAACTTCTTGTGCATCGCATGAATGTAACCTGTCTCAAGAGATATAGGAATAAAAAAACAGAGCAAGTGTAGCACATGTTGCATAGGCGTAACTGTGGAAACACATGGACTGGGTTAACTTACTTGCTGGCTGTGCACCCTTGAAAAAATGAGTGAATCTGCCTTGGTGTGCTTATTCCATAAAGCAAGAATGAGAACACCATCCTTAATAAGGATGTTCTGTGAATAGGTTAATATGGTGTGTGATATTTAGCACATCCTTGATCATGGTACTGTTGTTCTCCATTATTATCAATAATTATTGCTTTATTCTTCCCTAGTCATTACATGTATTAGAAAATGGAAAAAAGATTGCATTGCCCACATTCATTGGTTCTGCATTATGAATGCAATAATTCCTCTCCTTTAGTGTGACTAATTGAAAGATGATTGCGCAGATAAACCTTCTGTATTTGGAATCAAAATTCAGCATTTCCATGCCACTCACTTCCGTCTATCCCCGTGGGTTTTATAATGAGAGGCTTGTCGGTCACCTGTATAAGTGCAAAGAAAGTTTGCTGGAAACGTGCATAGAATCCTGCCAAGACTGTTTCCTTACCTCAACTCTGAAATTTAGTCCTAGGACGTCATCAGGCCATGGGGGTTAATTTCATGCCCTCCCTGAGTGCTACAAATGGGTAAATTGCTTGCAGCCACTGAAGTTGGAAATAGCTGATTTGGATGGAAGAGATGACCTGAGACACTGTGCTCAGTCATGAGAGCACTGTCTTACCTATGAAATCAGTTCCTTATCCAACTGAGGGAAGAAGCTGGTTGCTGCTTGAGGAGCAGAGGCTTGGAAAATCTGGCAGTCCACTTTGGCCCCAAATGATGGCATGTTGACTTGGGTGCCTGTCACAATTTAGCAGGTTTTGAAACACAATAGATTTTGCTCAGAATGTGGCAATAGGCCTCCCTTCCTCCCCCGAGGGGTTGGAGGGATTAAATGTAATTCTTTTTCTACAGAATAGGGCATTATTTTTCTTTATTCTCTGAGCTAATGGAATGTATTCCAAATGGTGAGAATATTCTGGAGATGTTGCAGAGTTCCTTGGTGAGGACCGTGAGGATATTTGGAATTGCAGAAAGCTGCATAATAGACTTGGAGGAGCATTGGATTAACATTGGGAAACCAATTTGAACTTCAGCTCTCCTACTCCCCACCCCCAATCCTCCCCATTCCTGGAACTCCGTTTCCTCAAATACATGACAAGAAGACTGGGGAGAGAAAGTTCACTGGGTGGTTTTAAAAGTATTTCTTGTTCAAAAGGTAATGCATATATATTGCCTAAAATAAAATGCAATTAGACAAAAGCATTCGTTTCAGCTCAGCACGTCCTTTTGTACCTGCTCATTCACTTTCCACTACAATAGTAGCATTCCTCCGAGTTTCCGAGTTGTCTTATAGTGGTCATTGATTGTGGTGCCTATGCAGGAAGCTTTTATTTGCTAGCATTCATCTAGGTCAGTGGTTCTCAACCTTCCTAATATTGCAACCCTTTCATACAGTTCCTCATGTTGTGGTGACCCCCAGCCGTTAATCTTCATTGCTACTTTATCCTAACTGTAATTTTGCTACTATTATGAATCAGATGACCCCTGTGAAAGGGCCATTCAACCTCCAAAGGGGTCACAACCCACACGTTGAGAACCGCTGCCCTGCTACTATGACTCAGAATTCACTAGAGGGCATTAAAAAAATTCCCCTCCCCTCTTTTTTAGAGGGCAGTGTTTGAGTTCACACCACAGGGCTGCTGTGAGGGCAAAATAAGACCCTGTGTGTCAAAAACTCAGTATGCGCCTGGCTCACAGAAAACTCTTGGTACTGGCTGCTGTGGAAAGTCCCCACAGGTTTTCAAGACTTCTTTTCCTTCTGTTTGTGTGTTTGCTGTTAGTTTCTGTCTGCAGCTGTCAAGGAATCAGCACTAGAGCAATGACTGTAACCATCAGGCTTTGTATAGCTCCTTGAGCACTGTGGAGTCCTGCTCGGGATATAACCTTTCCATCCTTGGGTATAGACAGGCTGCCTTTGCTGGAATGTGTGGCTTAGAAACTGGCTAGGCTTCCAGATGTGTTCAGACACAGGAGCTAGTTTGCACTTTCAAAGCTGGGCCTCCAACAATGTTGTTTGGAGGTGCACAGCTGGCTTGAGGTGCTTAGAGGTTTCCATTCTGTCGAGAGATGATTTTGTTGAAAAGGTTGACAGTTGTGAGCACACGACTCTCCCTGTGCTTCGCCTACCTCCCTCACCTCTTGACCTCGCTGCCACCCATACAAGCACCCAAGTGGAAGAGGAAAATGGCCCTCTTCTCCAACTGCCATAAATAGCTTTTCTTTTCTGTAGAGCTCATGGCTAATTTCATTACAGAGTATAATGAATGAAGGACATTCTGCACAAAAATGTATCCATCTACTGTAATTACATCAACATTGTTAAGCTGGGAAAAAAGTGTCAGAGAAAGAACTCATTTTGCATCTATAACTAAGAATACGCCATGTGTTTTTACAAGAGGATAATAAAGACATAAATGGGATAGATGGGGCTAAGTAGTTTTACAGATGGTGGTTGCATATTAAAGATTAAATTGCTGTCTATAAATAAAACCACTTTTACAGTAACTAGGTTACTGCTTTATCTTAATTTAGGTGTAATTGAGAGCATTAGCGTTCTTCATAATAGCCCAATGAATGTTTCTGAAGACTGTAAACAGGGCTCCATGGAATGCTAGCTGATGGATTCTCTTTGCTACTGAGAGGCCTGAACTTAAAGGTTACACGACAGGCTTTCTAATCCTTACCTTTGACTTCTCTGATCCAGAGGATTGTAGGTAGATTCTGTGGGGCTCCACAGGAAGGCAGAAATATCTCAGCTTATATTGTGCTGTGTGCCTGATTGAGAGTGTGTGTGTATGAGAGACACACACACACAGAAACTGATGTGTTTTTCATCTCTGATCCAGTATTAACCGTATTGCCTGATTCCTCCAATACAGTATTAAGCTTATTGTCTGATTTCTCTATTTTATCAAGATTGGCAAAAGCTAAAGATCTATATAGTTCTTGACCAATCTATCATGTTCATTAAGGGAGACACACATATATATTTAAATAGTTCAAAACAAAATAGTTTGTTCAATATGAAACTAAGGAATATATAAAATACAACCTTTGGGATGCTAATGGTGGGGTACTGAAAACACACATTTCCAACTTTAACATCTTGCCCCTCCTTCTCTGGGGCTAATGATCAAGATAGAAATAATGTCACAGAGTGATCTTAGGAGCCAGGCTTCCTGAGTTTCAGCATTCTCCCATACTCAGCATTCCTCACTCTGTGAGCCTGGGCACTTCAATAAATCTCTCCCACTTTGAGTCACTTCTGTAAACCAGGCATCAGGAAAGTATCCATCATATATAGTGACTAGGATCTTAAAAGCTTGCAGATAAACAAACGGCCATCTACTTGGGAAGCAACAAAGCCCACATGGAAGAAGAACTCCAGCCTGTGTGATCAGGAGGTATTGACAGGATCAGAAGACCCAAACAAAGAACCATTTTGATGGGAATGAGAGGGGAAGGAGTTGAAACTCAAAGTCTATCTATAGACAAGAGTCACTAGGAAGAGATTAGTCAGCAGGGTGCAATATAGCACCAATGAAACACACAAAATTCCTCTAGTTCTTTAATGCTTCCTCCCCCACCCCCTACTCTCATGACCCCAGTTCTACCTTACAAACCTGGCTAGACCAGAGCATGTACAGTGGTACAGATAAAAACTCTCAACACAGAGAATCCAGGAGAGATAAACGCCTCAGAATAGGGACCAATCGCCCTGAACAACATATCACTCCCCTATCCAGGGTGATGAACAACAGAAATATGGGTGTATGGAGACTGTGGATGGTGTAAGATATGAAAATAATGATAATTTATAATTTATCAAGGGTTCATGAGGATAGGAGTGTGAGGGAAGACGAAAAAAATGAAGAGATGATAATAAGGACTCAAGTAGAAAGAAAATGTTTCGAAAAGGATGATGGCAACATATGTACAGAAGTGTTTGACACAATGGATGGATGAATTGATATAAGAGCTGTAAGAGCCCCAATAAAATGATTGCTTTTTTTTAAATCAATCATGTAAGATCACTGTAAGAATTAAATGTATTAACCTAAGTAACACTTTAAGAAGTTGTCCTGACAAGTAGTAATCACACGCATACCCTTGCTCATCATCACTTCTTTCATGAACTTTTGGGTGGATATATGATAAAAATCAGAATACATACGATGCATTGTATTACTTGTAAAGAGAGAAAAATAGAAAATTCACAGTCTCCAATATCCAGGAGTTTCCCAAATAGTATAAGCTCAAGAAAAACAGATTCTTGCCATTCTAGACCAGTGGCAGGCACTTGGCAAGCACATAAAGGCTGCTTGTGGAGTAGAGGAATTGGATCAGCCCAGGTCCTGAGCTCTGCTCCCAACCTGACAGAAAACAGTCCCAGAGGATGTGTTACCCAAACCAAAAGCAGCTGACTTTTGTTAAAAGAAGTCAACTGAAGTGCTGAGCAGCAAAAAATAATTTTATAGGATAGCACAAGTGTTTAAGTATTAGAAGGTCAGTCACAGCCATCTGTAGTATGTGGGGTCACCTGAGTCCAAATGGACTTAATGACATTTTTTTTATTATTTCTGACTGGATTTTAGTGCTATGACAAGTCAGTTACAAAAGCAGGCATAGTAGTAGAGGAGGTAAAAGCTGTTTCACTGAAGATGTGACAATTCTAATAGACCTTCAGTTGTGGGGAAGGTTTTGATGACTGAAGACGCCTGGGGCAACACGGGTATTGCAAAGTCAAGGGCAGCATTAGATTTTTAACTAGAGATGTGAGCGGTATTATAGAGGAAAACAAATCTTCAAAATTCTACTTTTATTTTATGGGTTCACATCTATTTTTGTGATTCCTCCCAACAGGTTTACTCTACTAATTAAATTTGAGCTAATACAACCATTCAGAAACCCAGTCCACATTGCAGAGACAGATGGCCAGAGTTCTGCCTCCTAGCCCTGGTCCATGCAGCAGCCAGATCTGGAAAAGGCTGACTGGGCAAGAATGATGACTGTGTAAATTAGCCCTTGGTGAGATTCCTGGGATGGAACAATTTCAGTAAGATGGAATAATAAAGGATAATGTCTCAGACCATAGTCCCTTGGCACAAGAACACAGGTATTTTGTTATATTGTTGTCACCAGGGACCAGAAAGTCTGTTCCAACTCATAGTGACCCTATCTTCAGAAGAATGAAATAACACCCAGTCCTTCACTATTCTTACCATCACCCTGTACTCGAGACCATTGTTGCAGTAACACTGAAACACCATCTGATTAAGGACCTTTCTTTTTTTGCACCAAGGTCTAATAGCCATCAATAGTGATAACCTTCTGTAGCAGTCATTGCTTATGTTAATTTCATGATGAGATGTAGGCGTGGAGTCTAGCCTGTTAATCTGGAGATAGCCATTGAGTAGCCAAGGAAGCCTCTGTGTGGACATAGCTTTCTCCTGAGACTTCTGGGAAATCTCATGATATTTTCCTCATGGAGATGAGAAACTATCTCCCCAGTTGTTGGGAGTTAGTCTTAGAGACAATTAAATATGGACAAGACAAGATGGCAGCATCCAAGTAGCTGAAGGAGCCAGAGGAGAAGTCGCATGGCCTTACTCTGATGGAACCAGACCTCTGAAGCTGTAGGAGCAACATGAAGATCCCTGCCAGTGCTGAGATGCTTCTATCACCACTCGATGCTGTTAATGGACCCTGAGCCCTGGAAGAAAGGAGCCATGGGGAGACTGCCAGTGCCAGGACTCTATACCCACTGGCCTGTGACTTCGTGAGTTGGATGGATACTTTATAGACTGACATCGGGCATATGGACTAATATCGGACTTATGAGTTTGAACTGGACTGGGTTGGGATGCTTTCTCAATGTCGCATTCTTCTTGTATATAAACCTTTCTTTTATATCCATATGCAAGTCTATATATTTGTTTCTCTAGTCTACCCGGACTAACACACCTTCCTTCCATACCCTATTCAGAATCCCATTGGAATTCCTGATGTTGTCCTGAGGCAGAGGTGAACTATTACAATTATTCTTTTGAATTTGCTTCAGTATAATTTTACTTCTATGTGGTGTTAATGATATTATTTAATCCACTTTTTATTTGATCAACTTTTTTGGTGATACAATCATAGAATTTTAAAATCAAAAGAGTTCTTGGGGGCTGAGCCCCAGTGGCATAAGTGGTTGAGTGCAGAACTGCAGCCTGTGAGCTGGGCAGTTCAAATCCAGCGGCAGCTCTTAGGAGCAGCACTGGGTAGCACCCACAACCATCAGAGGCAGTGATGCCCCCTCCCCCAAAAAAAGAGTTCTTGGAAATCTCTTGATTTGCATATACAGGGGCCTGGATATGCTAAGTGAATTCTATAAGATTATTGACGAGTGAGGGCAGAACAAGGGTTTTAGACCAACCACCCACAAGAATAGAGACTATACCTGCTGTGCTTAGAACACTGCTCAGAAGAGCAGTTGCTGTTGAGTCAGTTCTGACACATAGAAAGCTTATATGTGTCAGAATAGAGCTATGTTCATAGAGGTTTCAGTGGATGATTTTTTGAAATCAGATCACCAGGCCTTTCCACCGAGAAACCTGTTGCAGGTATTGTGTTTGAATTTCTAATCTACTAATTAGCAGTCAAGTACATTAGCCTATTAATAGGCTTTTAGAGATGTGATAACATAACTGTGTTAGTCTGAGTAAACTAGGGAAAAAAATCCACAGATACATATATTTAAGAGAGAGTTTTATATAAAAGGTAAGTGCATATTAAGAAAGCATTCCAACCCAGTGCTAGCCAAAATCATAAGTCCAACATTAGCCCATATGTTTGACACCAAAGCCCTCTACAAAGCCCTCTTCAATTTCACAAAACGTACACAATGAAGTCGACTGTAGGAGGAAAGTATGTAAGCATCTCAGCATTGGTAGGGGTTTCCACGCGGCTATTCCAGCACACTGGGTAGGTCCATGTGACATCTCCTCAGGGATGTCTTGCAGGAAGTGAGTCTTGCCAGCTGAGACAGGGAACTCGCTAAGGTGGCTGTACCCTGGTCCAACCATTAGAGAGCAAGAGACCTGAGAACTAGAAGGGTGAGGCTCACTAAACCAATTCTCTCTCCCCCCTTCAATTAATCCCTCATGTGTTTATTGGCCAGGTTTGCACAATAAACCTTAATGAGCTCAGTAATATTTTTAAACAATCCAAAGAAAAATATGCATTGTTTTATCAAGCGTATTTAAGAATGGGAGAAAAATAATATTGTGACGTTAACTTATACTGCATGTACTCATCATCAAAAGTTTCCTTAAACCAGATGTGAATTGGTATTTTGTGGGCTGGATTGTCTTTCTGTGGAATCTACCATATAGAATTGCTGATATTTGGTCATTTTGTACATATAAAATGGAAATTTCTTTCTAATATAATATTTACAAAAAATAATATATACGACATGCTAATATCATAGAAGTGTGACGAGGAATAGCTTACATTTATTGGACCTTCTCACCAAATTTTCTGGTTTTTGTTTGGTCGTAGTACCTTAATTACAATTTGGCTCTCTCCTATAATTTTGGTATATTTCAAAAAATATAGATAAGTCCACCAGTTTGAAACCATCAAACACTCTGTTGTAGAAAGACTGAACTTTCTACAGCTGTAAAGAAGTATAGTCTCAAAGACCTACAGGGGCAGTTCTATCCTTTCCAAAGGGGCATCAATAAGCCTGAATCGCCTGGAAGGCTGTGAGTTCATTTAGGTTTTTGGACTATGTGCTGTTTACCATGCTAAATGCTTCATCCATGTTACTGTATTTCATTCTTGCTATTGTCCTATATGGTATCTATATGTTTTTAAAAAGCAGCAAACTCACAGTCTATGTCAACTCATGGTGACCCTATAAGACTGGATAGAACTGATCTTGCAAGTAACTCTTCATAGGAGTAGAAAGATCCTCTTTTCCCTATGAAGCAGTTGCTCTTTAGGAACCACAGACCTTATGGATCATATCCCAATGTGTAACCACTACACCACTGGAGTCAGTAAATTCTACGAGGTATAGACACCGTTCCTTAAATCGATGCAATAAGAATTTAGAAAAAATGGTACTTAAAGGGATTAAGCAGTTTTTACAGGGCTAGATCTGTTTTCTTACTTATGAGGCACCATTTAGACCAAGCATTCCTGAATGTAAGGGTTGGACTCGAAGTCAGCTTTGTTCTACCTATGTAAAGCCCTATCCAACAGTGTCCTCAGTGTTAGTCATCACTGCTCTATAGGAAGCCACTTTGTGACATGGAACTCAGCACTCCCTGAAACACAGCTATGATGAGATGGTTTCAGCTACCCAACCGAGCATCTTAATCTCATCCCAAAATGCTTCCCGTTCACTTTCCAGCTGTGTGCACTGGCATTGACGGAACATTGGGTATACTTGTTACATAAGATATCAGTTTCAGTGTGACCACCTGCTTGGATTTACAAAAGGTATAATAAGATCACATTCATTATAACACTCTATTGGGGCTGAATTATATTGATTTCTCAATCAGAGCATGGCAATGGAAAGCAGTTCTTTAATTTCTTTTTTAGAATGGTATGTGAGCCAATGCTAAAAAGCAACAAGGTCTCCATTGGAATCCTATCTCTTTATAGAATGAAGCATGAGCTCCAGGGACAAGGTTGAAATAGTTTCATTTTGCCTGTGACTTAATTCTCAGAAAATTTCTGCTTGTAGACACATTTATTGTCCTACCTGTTACCTAACCAAAGAACAGGCAGCTGCCCTTGAAAGTGTATATGTATGCACACGGACACAGTCATGCTTCAAAGAGTGTGTGGCAGTTACATAATCTCCTATCAACTTGCAAAAGAGTGAAGTCTAGTCTGCCAATGAGTTCACAGCTTGACGACCTTATTTGGAGGTGCAAAGGAGATAAATAGCTTGCTATAGGCAGGACATAGGGAATCTCTGCCTCATCTTCCTTTTGACAAGACACAAGTAACTACACTGATGGAACCAGAGCCCTGCAGCTGGAGGATCCACAGGGAGACCCACACCAGTGCTGAGATGCTTCCACTACCATTGGCCATAAGACTTTCACCCACTGGCCTGTGATCTTAAATTGCATGTGTTGCATGAGTCTGAAGAGGAACTTAAAGACTGATATCAGACATATGGGCTAATATTGGCCTTATGAACTTGATCTGGAATGGGCTGCAATGTTTTCTTAATATGCAATTACTCTTACATATAAAGCTCTTTCTTACACATGTATGAGTGTCCTGACTTCTCTAGTCAACCTAGACTAACACAGTGCGTGAAAAGTTTCAAATTCACGCTTTCACTTTCCAGGAATTGTCTTTCAAAATCCTTTGAAACATGCTTTCTACCCATTAATTTTGACCATCCCTGCATCCACTGCAGCATATTCATAAAGATTGTCTCCATAAACCTGAGTAGATGTTACTCTTAAAAAAGATTGCTAGTATCAGTTAAGTTTATTAAACAACACGAAATAGGTGTCTTTAACTGACTTGAAATTTATGCACTTTCATTTGCCAAATTATTTGGCTCATGTTTATCTCACAGTAGGTTTTATTCTTTGTAAGGGCAGAATTTGCTCACCATTAAATGTCTGGTATACAAAGCCCAAACCTGACCTGTTTCCATTGAATCACTTCCATCTTTGATTGAACCTTGATGTCAAAATAGTACTGCTCTGTGAGTTTGCTTCTCTGTCATATGTAGAGAAGCAGATCACCAGGTGTTTCTTCTATGGTGCTCCTGGGTAAGTTCGAGGCACCAACCTTTCAACTAGTTGGCAAGCACTTAGTATTTCCAATACCAAGGACTCCGCCTGGTGCACAAAGTTTATTACCTTAGAGTCTACTCAGAATTTTAGCAACCTTATGGGGTAGAATAGAAATTCCCTATAGAAGTTCCCAGGCAATGGTCCTTATGGTGGAAACCTGAAGACAGTGGGTCAAGCATTAGGCTGCTAACTGGTAAGTTTGGGGTTATAAGCCACTAGATACTCTATGGCAGAGAGATGAGGCATTGGTTTCCATGAAAACACACAGATTCTATATTCCCTATAGAGCATTTCTGCTTGATGTTATTGGGTCTCTATGAGTCTCAATCAACTCAGAGGACACGAGCAAGGTTTGGTTTTTAATCTTCATAGTTGCAGGCTGCTACAACTCTCTCTGGCAGATAGGCTGGCTGGTTTGAACCAGGAACCTTTTTGCCGAGTAGTCAGATTCTTAAACACTACCAGGGGTACCTGATACCTGAACCCTTGCCATCAAGCCAATTCCAACTTACAACCTCCCTGTAGAACTTCCCCCAACAGGTTTTCTAGAGCGTAAATCTTTAGAGGAGCTGACAGCATCGTTTTTTTAGCCACCAAATGATTGGTGGATTTGAATTGACGTCTTGCATGTTACCAGCCCAACCTGTAACTCACTGTGACAGCAGGGCTCTTCCCCTGGCATGTAGAAACACCTTCAATACCAGAACTGTTAGCTAAGTGAATGAACTGAAGGGAGTAAAGCAAGAACGCATAAGGAGGTGGCCTGAGAAAGACACCCTAAGGAGATGGCCTGAGAAAGACACCCAAAAGAGGGACAGCAGTCAATGAAGAGAACACAAAGAAACTTGAACAACTTCAGAATTTTTCCTGAGCTGGTTCTCTTACAAACTCCATGAGTCCAAGGTTGGATCTGTTTGGCTTCCATAAGATGGATAGGTATATTTATTTTTAGTTTCTGAAAGTATGAAACTGTGTATCCTCCAGATGGGAATGAATATGCATGCATCTGGGAAAACTTTCTTGTGAGACCCTCCTTACAGTACCCTTCACAGCCAGGCAGCTGGTCAGGTGAGCCCATTTACAGTTGCTACTTTATTTCAATATTGTTCTGTCTCAGTCTGCACAGGAAGCTCCGGTTGGCTGTGATTTGAATTGCCCATTTTTTCCTGGAGATTGGATTTTCTGCCTTTGCTGGCAGCTTGGCTGATATGATTGCCCCATACAGTCCATTTTTCATGTCCACACCGTCAATAGGAACCCAGGTGCAGAGTAAGGAAACGTGGGCAGGTGTTTCGAGGCTGCTAAGTTCCTGTTCACTGTCCTTTGTGCGCAGGATGGTACAGTTTGATGAGAACAAAGCTGCCCAAGGCAGGGATTTGGTGCAAAAAGAGAGTTCTTAAAAGCACTATTCAAAAGTCACCCCCAAACTCAGCACTTGTCCTGAAAATGAATAGGGTGCAAGAACAGAGTGCAAACACTGAAATAATCATCAAAGACCACTTGGCATAACTGCCTTCAGAACCAGTGGTCTGCTAGTTTTCTGCCTTTCTTGTGGTGCGGCGGTGATGACTCATACACCACTAATGTTCATGATCAAAACTAAAGAATGTAAAGCACGTCTCAAACTTCAATTACTTTTCAAATGAAAACTAATTAAGAGGAGGGTGACTGGAACTTAAATCAATAATAAAAACAAATTAACAAAATGAATTAATAGGCCACGGGGGGCCTTCCTTTTTGTGTTAAAGCAGTGTAGACATATGTATAAAGTGTAACAATCAGTTTAGGGAAAACAAATTACCCAGAATGCCATCCTCCCTGAACATTTGTCAGTTAAGTTTAGCAGTTCTTTTATTTATGATTTCTCCTTTGTGTAGATGCATTGTTGGTTATCATCATTCTTTACAGTCTCTCATTTGAGCTAAAAATGATAGCTTTGATTAGTATATCAGTTTAACACCATAGATGTGTTGGGTCTGGGTGCACTGAAGCATTTGACAAAGTCCCTTATTACATACTTGCCAAAACGATGGAAAAATATAGTCCGGATGGTAGGACAATTAGGTGAGTTCATGGTTGGCTAAACAGTTTTACCCAAAGGGTCTTGATTAATGCATCGGTGTCAACCCACAGGGAGGTCCCAGGTGGTGTTTGTAAGAGTATGTTTAGCAGATATTATGCTTAGACACAACCCAGAAATACTCGCAGTTAAGCCATTTTTTTTTCAGTTAAGGCATTTTAAAAGAAGTTCTTACCTGTCTGCCTGGGAATACCAAAATGTTCACAGCAGTTTTCAATCAAAATCTATTAGCTAGTGATGGAAGAGTTTTCCCAAAACAGAAACTTGGAACTAGGTACATGGACACAGAGATATGCTCTCTAACATTGGTGATTATGGAACTTGAAATTGCGTTCAGAACTGATAGTATTTCCAAGAAGACAGACCAAGAAATTTTAGCTAAATCCCTAGTATCTGCCTGTTTATCAT
This sequence comes from Nesogale talazaci, assembly GCA_004026705.1. NCBI lineage: Eukaryota > Metazoa > Chordata > Mammalia > Afrosoricida > Tenrecidae > Nesogale > Nesogale talazaci. The sequence goes on along the minus strand of PVJH01011551.1, from coordinate 44,407 downwards.
ACTGTGGTAGCGTGTGTGGTGCTAACATGCTGTCAGCTACATCGATGATGTTTTAAACTCCAGCAGAGACACCTGTGGTAGACAGTTTTCAGCAGAGGGCCCAGACCTAAACAGAGGAAGAAGAAAGTCCTGGTGTTCTACTTTAGGAAATTTTCTAGTGGAAATTATATGTTTCACAACAGACTATTATACAAAATACCACGGAAAGATGAGCTGCTAGGCCAGGAAACACTGTAAATCCATAATTTCTGCAATTAGGAATTCAAACATAGCCATAGATGTACAGATGGTGCAGGATGGAGCAATTGTTTCTTTCTGACGTAAGGCATCAACTGGGTGGAAGCTAACATTATCAATACTCCTGAATGAATGGCCAAATCCAAACCAAACTCTGTCATTATCAAGTCAGTGCTGACTTGTATCAACCTTATAGGACAGGGTAGAACTGCCTCTGTGAGTTTCTGATAAGTCTCGCTTTGGACTATAATATCATAAGAATACGCCATATTAAATCACCTTCCCCAGGTTTCCTCTCATGCTCAGGCTCATCTGTGTTTCAATGTCTGCTCCTTTGAGTCACACCGTGTCAGCTGAATGCAGAGGTGATGTTCTAGGTATAAATTTCTCATTGCATTTGCTGCCTGAGGCCTACTCTTTACATAATACAAGGTACAGATCGCTGCAGTTCTCCATCTGACCATACCCTCCACTGGTTTGGCACTCTTTCCTCAATGGGACTACCACAGGTAGGAGGCTTTTCAGAGGGAGCAAAGCAAGTTCCCCTTTTTGAGGGTGTGAAACCTGAGACCTCATTTGGCAGAAACCAACTATTCTATGATACTTCCTAGGTAACCTTAAGAATGCCTTTTCCCCCTCTAACTACTAGAGTTTACCAAAAACATTTACTAGATGTAGCCAAATTGGTGCCCCTCAGTAGATCCCCTTGCTGTTCATTCCCAACATCTATTTTCCAAAACCTGAAGAGTTCCTTTTTTGAAACACATATTTAGAAATTCATTGTTCTAAATAAATTTGTCACAAAAACTAAGATACTACATTGAACAGGGCAGTGGAGATTCAAAAGGACTCTGACATATTTTACTGATGACTTCTATCAACAAGACTAAAGATCGTGTAGAGAAGTGTGGAATACTGTATGTGTCCCTCCGTCCAAAGAGTTGTAGAAGAGGCTAAGGGAGACAACAACGAGCTATGGTTGACATTCATTGATAAAGACCAGTGACGGGGTAACTCAAGCATAAGTGCACTACAAACCAACTCCGTCTAAAACTACCTTGAGCAATGTTGTTTTTGTCGCTAGTCAGTCCAGGCACTTCTGACTCATGGGAACCCTTGTAAAATTCTTATACTTTATGACTACAGACACTCGTCATTTTAAACCCACCCCAACCCACCCCCCCATTTATAAAGGGCATCTGGAACTGTTTATTATGTTTTGAATATTGCGTTTTCAAAGTGTCCTTGCCAAGTTTTAGTATGTTCGAAAGAAGGAAAACAGAATAGTGTGTCTTTAGAAACTATGATATATGAAGGAAAGTGAGGACTAAGAATTCTGGAAGGGCTGAGGGAAAATAAAAGCCTCACAGTTAAAGCACTCTCATAGAAAAGGGGAAACAACATGATCATATATAGCTCTACCACAGAGACAGTGCTGCTCCCTTCATGGATGGAATTTTCTCTTCATTGTAGCATGTACTCACAGAACAAATGGCTTTACAAAGAGGCGAGCCTCCATGGTGAGCAGAGTTCATGACATGCTAGAAAATAGGACATCTGGGTGCTATAAAAGGGTGACTTAGCAGATACTGATTAAATATGCAGTCATTATTTGTATGTTTTTTTCTAAATATATTATAACTCAAAAGCATAATTAAGATATCAAGAAACCATACCAATAGAAATCATAAATCAGAAAATATTTGGTACTTTCATTCACAAATGGATCATATGTCACATCCTTAGATGGATGTTTCAAATATTTTAGGATATTTCTACTCATCACTTACTGACTACTGATTTCTCTGACATTTTGCATTTATAGTATCTTGGGAAAAATAGCAGGATGTGTCTCTGATGGTCTGAGCCACATTGGGGATGATGGTCAGGTCTGGATGCTCACTATGGGCCATCATGGCAATACCCAGATCTCACATGGAGTCTGATTGGCTATGAGAAGACCCTGTTCATGGGTGATGTCTTGATTCCCAGGGAGAGCACAGTTGTAGAAAAATGCAAGATCACACACAGGAAGGAATCCATGAGGAGGTCAGAGGGGAGGGAGACAGTCACAAGGAAAGAGGGAAGGCAAGCAAACCATGGGTGTAGGGCCACAGGACCAGGGTGCACAGAAGACAGAATTTTCCACAGGAGATGGGCATTAGGAGATAGTAGGTAAAGGACAAGTGAGGTCCCACTTAGTATGAGGGGCCAGCAGCCCTTGACCATCCCCATAGACTCTGAGATTAGAGGGAAAATGTCATGGTGAGGTAGGACTGGTAAAAGGAGTGCCTGTGCCACCCATGTTCTGAGGTGCTCCAGGGCACCTGATAGACAGCCATCAGCAGGAAGCTTATGCTTGGGCTCTAAAGATGGGTATGGTCCCTGATCTTTGGAGCCTGTCAATGCATATGCCATTATTTTGGTTCATATTAAGAAAACCACAGAGAAAAAATAAAATTCTTTCAATTTCCTTTTTTTTTAGGTTCACTGGGGCAAGGATGTGGAGACTTTGCTTTACATATTTTGAACATGTTGTTAGGAGACAACGACCCTGGAGACATCATGCTTGGTAGAGGGGTAGCAAAAAGAGGAAGACCCTCAAGGAGATGGACTGAGCCCACGGCTACACCCATGTGTCAGGCACCAGAACAGTTATGAGGATGATAGGAGACCAAGTTATGCTTCCTTCTGTTGTGCATAAGATTGCTATGGGCTGGAACAACTTGATAGCAGTGAACCACAACAAGCTTTGCCTGGGTGTCATTTCTGCATAGAACCCTTGAGGTCCACTGGTTAAGCACCTGCCTTAAAACCTTTCCTCTGTGAAAGATAGATCTAGCTGTTTGATTTTTTAAAGATTAACAACCACAGGAGCACACAGGCCACAAGATGAGCGTACTGGAAAAAGGTTATCTTTTCTACTTTTAACTCAACTCTCCCTGAGCTTGGTGTCTGATTCTAAGTCACACAGAGTACCACCAGTTCAAAAGCAAACTCCTGTCTCTTTCTTACTGCATAGGTACCAGCTAAACACCACTTAGTGACCCCACGTGTGTCAGAGTAAAACTACACTAGAGTTTGATAGCAGATTTCTCAGATATAGACTGTCAGGCCTTTCTTGCAAGGCACCTGTGAATACACATACCCTTCTACATCTTTCAGTGAACAGCAAAGTGAGTTAGCTATTTATACCCCCACCTGACCCCCAGGGACTTCCCTGGTAAGGATTAATCAAAAACTAAGTCCACTGCCCGGGAAGTCAACTCTGCATATGATTCTAGAGTTGTATATCTTTACTGGTGCCAACAGATGTATCTTTTAACAGCAGAATATCTGGTGGATTTGAACTGGCAACCTTATGGTTAATAGTTTATTGCTTATTCCACAGAGCTACCAGGGTTCTTTCCTCAGGTAAGGATGGAGAAAGATAATTGTCCATCATACTTTTTGGTTGGTTAGAGACTTTCGTTCCAATCCTCATTTTACAGCTTAGGAATTGAGAGAGCATTTACCCCCCGTAGTCCCCCCCCCTTGTTATCTGGTTATGTGTGGTGTTTATGAACACATTATGGGCAAAGAAAATTGGATACCAAAGCAAGTTCTTCTCTAATCTAGAGCGATAACTTTGAGGAGGTTGATTCAGATCTGTAAACCTCAGATTGTAAAAAGGAAGAATATGTACTTATGCAGACATGATGGGGTAATTCAGATAAATGATCAATTCAATGCCATTACATTGTAAAAGCCTAAACATGACACTGACCAGCATCTGCAAATTAGAAGTGAAGGTTATGTAAACTAATGGGTATATGATAATGAGTATCACATGAAGTGCACTTTTATAAAGGTTCATGAACCAGTGACTTAGTAGTTAGTAGATGTTCATTATATTTTCATTTCTTTTTTTTCCATCAAAACATAAAATGAAGATATCCATATGATCAGAGGGGTCTCAGAAGTAAAGTAGTTTTGTTTACAGGGCAGTGAAGTGGAATCTTGAAGATTAAAATAAAATGACCTAGAGAATCTTGAGAAAATTTTATTTCTCTTTATTAACTACTAGATCAAAGAATTGGGAAACTGTTCATTGGATACTAAAGTCAGATAAAACTTCAACTTTTGAGGAGAGATTCTGTGATTGACCCCTTTTCTCTAGCTCCTGTTTGGTTGTTCCTCCTTCCTCCCATCACCTTCCAAGTACATATTGTGTCCACATGTTGTGACCACCATTATTCTCAATTCTGGGCCTTATCGCTAAGGTAGATCGGTTTCCTGTACTCAAGGCTTCCTAAAATAAAACCTACAACATGAGTGCCGAGTGTTAGACTATTTAAGACCCTAGTCATGCTAATACTTTAAGTCAGTGTTTCTCACTCCTGACAGTGTACAAACGTATTTTAAGTCACGGGCTTTTGGCAAACACACGTTTTTTTTGTTTGCTTGTTAATAAGAAAATTTGGACTTGCGTCTCCCTGACCAAGAAAATCTGAGACTTGAAGAAGCTTCCAGGGCTAGAGCCTGGGCACAAGAACTTTATCATCATCGATATACTCTCCATTACACTTAATACATCTGTCAAATCTGAGGTTCTGCTCTTGGGAACATTTTTCAAACTCATCTGTTTGGATGGCTGATAGCACCTCTCTCATTTTTTTCTTCACCTCCTCTAAGCTGTCAAATCTCTGCCCTTTCATGTTGCTCTTCATTCAAGGAATCAAAAAGAAGTCTCACTGAGAGAGATCCGGTGAGTAAAATGCATGTGGCAAAGAGGCATGCTTTCTGGTTTGTTTGGTTTTTTTTTTTTGGCCAAAACTGTTGTAGCATGAGCAGATACATTCTTAAGGTGTTAACATCAGTCCCTCATCTGCCACAAACCAGGCCTTTTTTATCACACAACGTGATGCAATCTTTTCAGAGCTTCAAAATAGAAAGTTTGATTAACAGTCTGACCTGATGGAATGAACTCCAAATGCACTCTTCCCCCTCATAGCAAAAGAAAAATGAGCATCTTCTTGATATTTGATTTCCCTTGATGAGCTTTTGGGGACAAGGCAATGATGGCACCTTCCACTGACTTGATTGATGTTTGCTTTACCATGCCTCCTCACCTCACCAGTACTGACCTTGGTCATCATATATATATATATATATATATATATATATATATATATATATATATAATCTTCAGAGCTGTTCTTTCAAAGCACGGCCTTTTCCCACTGGATGCTGTTTTTCATGGTCAGTCAGAACCTAAGGCCCAAGTTTTGCAGCAACCCTTCTCATTCCCAAATCTTCCATGAAAATGTGCTGAACTAAGCTGTGATATGGTCCAGAGAACTAACTCATTTCTTCAATGGTCCGTTGTTGGCCTTTGAGCACAGGTGTATGGGTTTGGTTGACATTTTTGTCCATTTGGGAAGGTGACAGCGATCTAGAATGAGATTTGTCATCAAGTGACGTTTCACCTTTCCTGAAGTGAAAAACCACTTGTACACTTGACTTTTTCCCATGGCACTGCCCATGAAAAGTATTCAACATCAAAACAGTTTCTGCAGCATTTTTCCCAAGGAGGAAAAAAAAATTTAACAGCCACATGCTGTTCTCCTAAAATGGCCACCATAAAAAAAAAATGCAGTTTGTGTAAAATATCTTTTCTGAAAAAATTCACTATGACCAGAGACCATCTTCTCTGGGGACACCACAGTATGCATCAACTCGGAGTGAGGGGCATGCCTACAGGAAAAAATGCAAACTATGTAAACTCTGCCTAGCACAGCTTTTCTTATGGTTTTCTTTGTGTTTTACTTAGGGGGTACCCCATCTTATGTCTTTAAACTTTCTCTCTTTCTCATATCTTCTCCCAGTAATCTCTCAGTAAGTGTGTATCAATTTTTCATAATTATTTGATGGCATAACAAGTAGGAATAATGCATTTAACATTACCATCACCACATTGAAAATTAAAAATGATTCACTGGTATCTTCAGTTATTTTTTTATAAATTCATAAAATGGATTTTGAAAGTCCCAGGAGCCCTGGTGTTAGCTTCCCTATAGGGTAAACACTCTACTGCTAACCACAAGGTCAGTGATTCAAACCTGCCAGTTGCTCCTTGTGGATAAAAGATGTGACTTTCTGCTTCTGTCAAGACTTAAAGTCCTGAAAATCCAATATAGGTCTCTGGGAGTTGGAGTTGACACAGTTCTAGTGGTTTGGAGGTGTGTGTGTGTGTGTGTGTGTGTGTGTGTACATGCACACATGCGCAAATGGACAGTCTGTATATACTGTCTTCTGTTGTCCTGTGTTTGCAAGGTAGGATAACTCCCCTGTGTTCCCTGGTGGTTTGAATTCAAGGAAGAGCCAAGTGTCCATGTGAACAGCTTCCTGTTCATTTATTGCGAAACCTTTGCTATGGATACCCCACAGTCACTATCAACTCAGACTATTGAAACATTTTTCTTTACTGCATGTGGCATCATTACAATGAAGCTGAAGGCAATGGTAATGGATTGATACATTAATAAAGCTTTTGTTAGCTTGAGGTCTTTGCTTTCAAACCTGAGCTGAAGGTCAATTAGAGCAATGATGGGAGGCAGTTAATTTCCTGTTGATAAATACAGAGTGGGATGCAGTATTGATTGCAGCATTTCAAGGAAGGAATCACTTCCCTAGAATTCAGGCAGTCCAAGATGTGGTCATTTATCAGGCCATGAAGTGCAATGTTGCTGCATATATAAAGGCAACAAAGATTTATTGGGTCCAAGACTGCAACAGGCTTATGAGTCTAAAGTGTATGAAATACAGCCCCTGACTTTTAAGAGCTTAAAACCATAAGCAGCAAATGAAGACTTAGGAATAGTAAAAGTGATTATCAAAATTGGGAGCAAATGCTTTTGATGTTAAAAGAAGAAAAAGTGGATGTCGCTTCACCTATTGATGGACTTTGTCACATCCCCTTACAGAGGGGTTGCAGGGATGAGATGAGTCAGTCAAGGTACAGTGTAGTAACAATGAAATACGCAACTTTCCTCTAGTTCTCAAATGCTTCCTCCTACCCACTATCATCATCCCAATTCTACCAGATAAATCCAGCTAGGCCAGGGGGATGTAAACTGGAGTCAGAAACATGGAGAATTTAGGATATATGATCCATCAGGACCAGTGGTGGGAGTGGTGATACTGGGAGGGTGGAGGGATGGTGGAATAGAAAGGGGAAGCCAATTTCACAGATCTGCATATAACCTCCTCTCTGGGTTCAGAACAATAGGGAAGTGAGTGAACGGACACATTGGACAGTGTACAATATGGAAAAGTAATAATAATTTATAAATTATTAAGGTTCACAGGGAAGAGAGAAGTTAAAGGAAATATGGGGAGCTGGTACTGGGTCCCTAATGGAGGGAGGATGTTTCGAGAGTGATGATGGCAGCAAGTGTGCAAATGTGGCCTGCATACAATTGATGTATGCATGGATTAAGATGGGAGTTGTATGAGCACCCTAATAAAATGATTTAAAAAAAATAGGATGGGGGAAGAAGAGCTTATACTAAGGGCTCAAGTATTTCCAAAATATTTAGAAATGAATGTGGCAACATGTGTACAAATATGCTTGCTACAAATGATATATTGAATGCTATCAGAGTTGTAAAAGCCCCCAATAAAATCATTGGGAAGAAAAAGAAGAAGAAGGTGCACAAGCTAATAGGCATGGCAGTAGGATGAGGAAGATGAGTCTCAGTACCATGTGCCAAAGACAGAGCAGAAGGGGCTGGCATAAAGAATGCGTGCATGGTATCTGCCTCAGTTGTCACTGAATGGATGAATAATGTTCTGAATTGGTTACCTATAGGCCCATTCTTTCCATATCCGGAAATGGTTTAAAATAAGGGATTGCTCAACTTAGTATACACCAACTCTACCTGAATGCTGTCTAAACTAAGAGTAATATTTTCTGCATTAAACTCTATAGGATGTTAAAAGATGAACTGGCCTTGCCAAATAAAGTTTTCTGAACACTGTGTTAAACAGATCTCCCTTTAGTGCAGGTGGCTCAGAATGCTGCTACTGTGACTGTCATAGTCACAGTTGTTAGTAGCGTATGTAGCAGCTCCCCCAAGTTATTTGACCACAGAATGAAAGAAATTCATTAACTGTGTTTTTATTCACACACACACACACACACACACATATCTGTTTTTAAGGCTTTGAGAGTGCTCCCCAAAACCACTTATCTTTCTCTTGGTATTCACAGCACTTATTAGGCCCTTCAAGGTTATTTTAGTTATATCCAGACTGTCCTTTTCTTATGAAACTTAACCTCTTTATAACATCAACTCTAAGTAACCCCCCAAAATGTCAGAATATGGGCATAAGATATGAATGGCATTCTCAAGAACATGTTTTTTTAAAATGTGCCTTGTGAATTCAGTGTGAACCTACAGAGTAAATCAATTTTTGATTTAAAATTCATATATATTTTGTTTCATCTCATTGATTATAGTCCCACAATATAACATACTGTGTCCTATTTCTCCCCCGTTTTATGGTTCTATTCCCCTTCTTCCTAACCTTCTGAACTTTGTCCGTTTGATTTCAGAAAGTTATTTGTTCTAAGATACTTGTACCTTTTTAGTGTCATTGTTCTTCTAATCCAAACCAAACTCACTGCCCTCACATTAATTTTGACTCATGGTGAAACCATAGTAGAACCATCCCTGAGGGCTTCTGACATTGTAGCTATTTACAGGAGTAAAAAGGCTCATCTTTGTTCTTTGGAGTGGCTGGTGGTGTCAAACTTCTATCCTCGGGGTTATCGGCCTGATGCAAAACCAGGTTTCCCTTCCTGCTCTATAATGTCTGGGTTATGTCTATTATTTGTGCCCCAAAGTGATTTATTAGATCTAGATATATGGATATAAATGCAGTTCATCCAGCACACTTTGAAGATATTATGGATTAATTCTAGACCACCACAATAAAGCAAATATCACAATTAAGTAGGTCATAGTTTTTTTTGTTTCCCAATGCTTAAGAGCTATGTTTACACTATGAGTTTATTAACTATGTGATAGCATTATGAAAAGCTGAAATATTATAAAAATTATCAAAGTGTGTCACACAGATTTGGAGTCAGCACTTGTTGTTGGATACGTGGCAGCCATAAACTTACTCACCAGAGAAAAGTCTCAATTTGTAAAAGCAAAATGCAATCCAGAGAATTCTGCCTGTGTATGCTTATGCCTAGAGATACACCTCAATGTGCTCACTGTGCCTTCCTACGTGCCTATATGCACGCATGCTTACCTATGTAAGCACATATTTTTCTGTTTGTTGTAATCATTGTGAAATTGTATAAAACCGCATTTACTTAAATTTTCTTTTATTATTGCTTATCTCTTAGTGTTTTCTTTTACCTTGGACCATCTGTGCAGATATCACTGAAAGCATTGGGCATTGTTTTTCACAACATCAAAATTAGCAGGTTTATATTCTCTAGAGAGTGACTGCCCTTCTATCTCTGGTCACCATCAAAGAACATTGCTTTCAGTGTATAAACCTGTTCTTGACTTAAAAAAAAATAAAAGTGGCATCAGACACTATGATTAATATTTTAACTCATACAGAAGAAAAATTACCCATGAAGCAAACTTGTTTCTCTCTGCTTCTACTCCAACCCCCCTCCTTGGTACTCTTCTCTACATTTGGTGTGATCTTGGTGACGCTGGGAGTGAACAGCTTATGAAAAAGAGAGAGGGTGCATTAAAAGTGCAAAGAAAAGATGTTGAGGTTTCCAAAATCCCCTGTATGAATCAGACATGCAAATCTTGGCTTTGTAGCCAATGGCAGATTTGTAATGAAGTTCTATAGCAATTAGGCTTGAAGCTACATTTCTTTCCTAAACTACACTCATATAGTGCCATGAATGAATTAACATAGAGACAGCTGGAATCTCAGTAACCTTACCAGCATAGGCATACTAAAAATCTACCTGGTTAGTAATGGTGGTGATCATAATTGCGACTGTGTTGGATATGTGCCAGTTTATATGTCTGATACCTTCTATATATGATCATAAATAAGACCAAATGATTCTATGAAACAGCTACCTCTAAAAGTTCCATTTTTTTCAGATGAGGAAACTGAGGCTTAGATCATAAGCTTGCCTCAAATCACACTCCTACTAAATGAAATAAGGCATATTATAATTTATGTTCTTAATCACCACTTAATATATGGAAGTATATTTAGAAAAGAGGACCAACAGAAATGCAGGGAAGTGTTTATGTAACACTCTTAAAGACACTTGCTGAACTCAAAGCAATGACAAGAACGTTTGAGTCACCAATTTGTTTGTGTGTGAAACACACTGGAAATCATGTTTTAACTTCCCCTTAAGCTATCTTTTCCCCCTGAACAAAAACATCTTTGTTCAACATGTCACAGTTCATGACTGTTCCATGTTATATTTGTCCAATAATGTAATGACATTTAGGAATGGACAGAGTAATAGCAGGAGTGTTTCACTCACCAAATAATGAAAAACTTTTGTATTGCTATTGATTTTTTTTAAAGTACAAACTCCTACAATGTCCTGGCTCCAACATTAATTACAGCATTTTCACCCCTCCCTGCAGTTGAACTCAAATGTAACTCTTGCTTTGCCATGAAGTAAAATAAGCCCCGAAGTCTGCTGTGGAGTTGATTCTGACTCAGAATGAGCCTGTTGGGCAGAGTAGAACTCTTCTGAAGAGTTTACAAGGTCATCAGTCTTCACAGAAACAGACTGCCTCACCCTTCATCCATGCAGTGGCTGGTGGGTGCAAACTACTAACCTTATGGTTAGTAGAGGAGACCTTTAACCACGTGTCATGGGACTTCTTATTGCAACATAAGGGTAATTACATTAAATAACCTGTTTGATTTCCTCCAGTTATAAAGTTAAAAATATTATGAATATGACTAAGAAGCATCTTAAGTAGGAAAAATCAACTGAAATGCAATTCTCTTTGAAGCAAAGTCACAGTTTCAACTTGAGAATAAATTAGTTGTCACTGGGAACTTACAGCTCCAAACCCACAGAGGTGTGTGTTTACCAGAGAGAGTCAGTGTCTCTCCTCCTGGGATCCGCTGTAATAAATCACCCAGCTACATCTTAACAAGTCACCGCTTCTCATGCTGTCACGTACATAGCAATCAGTGGGGCTAAAACTGGTTAAAATCAAGAATGAAATTCCGTAGGCCTAGTGGGGAGCCTTTACCACACCTTTTCATAATGCTTGGTAAAGCCAAGGGTTAGTGAAAAACAGAAAGGTCCTCAAAGAGATGGACTGTCATGGTAGCTGCAAAAATGGACTCATGCATAAAATACTCCTCCTCCTACTAATAATGAGGAGGCACACAACTGGCAGTGCTTTGTTCTATTATTCTTAGGGTCAGTATGTGTCAGAGCCAACTTGGTGACACTTAACCACACCTGAGTGACTTACATAGGAGGCGATGCTGCCACAACTGATCCCCCCACCACGATCAGTGGTATTATCACGGATAATGTGTCCCCCAGAATCAACTTTCTCTGTCCGTCTCCAAAAACACCTTGGGGGGAGGGGAGCACTTGTGCCACCAAATAAATACTTGTGGATCTTCGGAAAAGGTACTCGTGTGGGAAGTTTACTGGGAGTAGATGCATCTTTGGACTAGTTCCTACAATCGATTTTATGGTTCCTGGGAGCATTGGAGACGTTAATTTAGAATGTCCCTTAAATGCACACATGCACCTTGTCTCTCCTTGTGTACTACTAGTGTCAACCATGCTGGTCGACTCTAGAGTTCTTCTCTGCCTTGAGCAGGCTCTGCGCCTCTGAGATCTGTCCCTCTCTTCATTCTTTCTGGACTCCGAGCGGAGTAAACTATTACTCCTTTCAAAGTTCCAAGTTTCTGTCCATTAGAGATGCTCCAGGAAAAGAACAATGTGTGATCCTCTTCGGAAGAATCAACCTTGAAAGCTGAATGGCACACAGCCTGACTCCCACCCAGCAGCGGTTGCCGTGAGTCATAAAGGATGACTCCCTGGTAGCTCGCCTTTTTGTAACCCACGTCACACAGTAACCGTCTCCTGTGACGTGAGCGCAAAGTGGTCACCCTCAAGCTGGTGCCAATGCCACCAAAGTAAAGGCTTTATTTAAAAACAAACCAGTGGGAGAATTGGGGAGAGAAGGTGGAGCACAGAGAAGCTCTGGAGCCCTTGAGAGTCCAGACACACTGTGGTTGGTTTCTGTTTTTAGGGACAGGGCTCAGTAGGCAGCCACTCTCTCCTTGGCTGATAGGCCCTTAACTTGTTCCTCTCTAGCCCCCATCAGGCTTCCAAGCTAATATATATATGTGTATATATATATATATATATATATATACACACACACACACACACACACACACATATATATATATATAAACTTGTTTCAGAAGTTCTTAGTCTGTGTTTGGGAAGAAAAAGAAAGTAATATACTTATACCTTCCCCTCTGGGACAATATCTTCCAAATCTCTCATTTCGGTGCAGTCTTCTGAGCTCTTTGTAGCCTGCAATGTCATATACAAGTTGTAGATAACACCGGAAGGCAGCTTAAATTATTTTTCAATATATTCTCAGAGTGAAAACGCCAAGTCATATATTTTACCGAACAGATGCAACTATAAAAATTCAGTGTTTCCTTAACTGGAGAACTGGAGACGAGGACTCGGTGACAATGGAACTCATTTCATCTCTGCTCTGAGTAAAAGCTTCCATGGACTCGAGGGAGTGAAAAGCTGTCTGAGAAACACCCTAGTTAACCCTCGTGCCCAACTATTTATTTTCAAAACACTTTGCAAACAACTAATTAAACTGCCTGCCAACTTTAAGAATAATAGGGACCACAAGGCACTCTATTAGCCCTGCTGCCTTAATGGAAGAGTGCTTCTTCTATTTCTGGTGCCTCTTTATTCTTTCGCCCACTTATCTCTCAGGTCACTTCAGGACGCCCACAAGAGTCACAGAAGGACTATGAGGATGGATGTAAGTAACTTTGCATAAATCTGGTACCTGAGAATCATGTAAGAGCTAAACTAGAGTTTGGCAAACATTTTCTGTAAAGGACCACATATTATGTATTTCACATAGTGAATGTTGCAATTATTCAACTCTGCAATTGTATGAAAATAGCCACAGTTGGTATGCAAACACAGAGGTGCGACTGTTGTTTTAGTTAGTGCTGTCATAAGAGGGATACCATATTAGGTGATTTTTACAGAAGAGAAATTTAGTTTCTTAAAGTTTTGGAAGCTAAAAACTCAAATCAGGTTCTGTGCAGTGTCAAATCCTTCTGTGAGTCTCTCTCTTGGTGGTGGATACTTGTTTGCAATCCTGGTTTGGCTTGAAGGTGTCTTCTCACATTCTCACAAGCCTCCTGCTTTCCTCTATCTCTGAATCTACTCAACTTTCCAAAGTTTGTGTAATTCAGAAGTGACTGAGGAAAGACTGCTTTTTCCCCTCTGGGATGGGACCCTGGAGGTATACTGGTTACACAGTGACCAACATGGTGGTGCAATGGTTACACAGTGGGCTGTGACCACCATGGTCAGGACTGACTAGATAGCATTGAATCTAGTTGGGGTTTTGCACTAGTAGAACCTCATTAGCATAAAATATTATGTTAAATTGTTTCTAAACCAGAGCACGTCCACAAATAGAAAGACCAAGAACTCAGTACCTATGTTTCAGGGGATTCCATTCCCTAAAAGCTACCTTTATATAAAACTTGGCTTTCCAGAGAAGGAACGTCTAGATTTGGTTCATTTACCTTATTTTTCTGTCTTACAACAATATTCTTGTTCATGGCATTACTGTAGATAATTTTAAACTCAATATTCCCCAAAAGAATGTGAGCAACAAGGGGAGATATAAGGGCTATATTCTAAGATCCCAAACATAATAGCCTCCTTACCATCTCAATGATTTAGGACTCACCTAGCTTAAAGGAGCCATCAGAAATTTCTGTGCACATGCTAAAAGAAGTCAAGTGTAAGATAATAAAATGCAATAGAACAAAGTGCAATGCTCACCCCTCTGTGTTCCCAGAGACCACCTTGGAAGGAAAATAAAGTACTCATAAATGACAGCAATCTGTATTAAAGATCAATGTGGTTTTTGCATTTTTTTTTTTGGAAATGCACAGACATTACATGGCAGTGTATCCAGTTCTCCCTCTTGACTCACTATTATTATTTGAATTAATGAAATTCTTTCTCTGAGCTCTTTTAGCAGGTCAAACCATGGATATTTGATAAGTGGGCAGGTGGGGTTATAGAGTCTTTTTTCTTGTTAAACCTCAATTACTCTGAGAAGCCATGAGTCCTTGAGATAATGATCATGAGTCCAAATGTCATAGGAATGTAGTAGAAGGGAAAAACCTCAATTTTCATCAAATTTGATGTAGACAGATATTTGTTCTCATCAACTTTGAACTTAACAAGGAGTTCAACTTGACAGCAATATGTAAAAATAGTGTTTTTTTTAAGGGGAACCAGCCCCTAACATATCATCACTGGTCTAACAGGCACAAGTGTATAGCAATAATAAGTAAAGATTATAGTAAAGTCATAGAAAATATGAGAGATGGAAATAATATAGTCAGACACATTTCATGGTAGCATCCTCACCTCAGCCTCCTTTGGTGGTCCACGTGAAGAGAGAGCCAGAGATAGCCAGAAGAGGAAAGTTTATTGCTAAACAAGGTTTATATCTATTTGGGGGGCGCGATTACAGGTAACTACACATCATAGGCAGGGGTGTACAATAGACATAAACATAGCAGGAAGGGGACAAGCTAGGGGCATACATGTGACAAGAAGGGAAAGGACAAGGTATATACATGTGACAAGAAACATGGATCCTAGATTCATGATGGCGGCCTAATCTTGATCATGCTTGGGTTGGCTTGGCTGCTACAAGTAGTAGTCTACTACTACCCTTATCAGAGGGGAGTGGGCCCTACTTAGGGTGGGACCTACTGTACAACTTGATTGCTCCAGATGACTGATAACCCGTAGGGAGAATAGCCCCTGATCTAGTTCTGTTGATGTCCAATGTATAGTCATTTGCCATGTGTAGCATATAGTTTGGCATATATTTGGGGGAGGTAACTTGGGAGTAATCTTTGTTTCCCACTATGGTGATTATTAAAAGCAGATGGAAAGGAGTAGGTACAGGTACATAGGTACAGGAGTAGATTTCTGTTTGAAACTAAGGTCTGTGACTTGCTTCCATCCTGGGTGGTAGTAAATGCTATCCCCATCACCACCAATTGCCATGGACTTGATTTCAACTCATGGAAATTCTATGCCTGTCAGAGAATAGCTGTGATTTAGGGGATTTTGAATGGTAATTTCTCAGAAGTACATCACCAGACGTTTATCCAGGGCACCTTTCCAAAAGCATTAAGCTTTTATACCACCCAGAGACTGTAGTTTGCAGGTAGGCTAAAAAACCTCAAAACATAGACTGCCATTGAGTCACTGCCTACTTACAGTAAGCCTCTAGGGCAGAGAAGAACAGTCCCTGTGAGTTTCAGACACTCTAATGTGTCACAGCCTTTCTCCCTTGGAGCAGCTGGTAGTTTTAAGCTGTTCACCTGGCAGTTAACAGCCCACGCATAACCACCACTCCAAGAGGGATCCGTTATTACAATCTAAATATCAATCGTTTTAACTATAAAATGAGGTCAAGAATATCTAATTTATACATTGATCCTAACAAAAGCTATTAGCATACAAAAGTGCCTATATAATTAATTTGCATGAATACTACCCTCAGTAAATAGTTCCATTTTGGTTTTTTGAGATAATGTCAGTCACTGCTGGAACATGGGACAGCAGAGAGAAAAGAACACAGAGAGGATGAATGCTAAAAGTTGATGCGCTGGGATTCCATTTTTTTCTAGGTGTGTTGAACCACTCATCTCCCCATATATCTATTCTTGAATTTCATCATCTAAAATAGTACAAAACCCAACCTCCCTCATGGAGCTCTTTTCAAGAATGGCAAGACTTGGTCTCCTGCAGTTTATCCAGGCTATTGGGAGGACCCGTCCCTAGGGAAGGACTTTCACACATGGAAAATAGAGGATCGGAAGAAAAGAGGAAGGCTTTCAAGGAAAACATTTCAACACAGTGGCTGCAACCATGGACCCAAACATGCTAATGATTGTGAGGATGGCATAAGGCCAGACAATGTTCCATTTTGTTGTGAGTCAGAACCAACTTAATGACACATAATCATGAAAGCATAAGGCTGTTAGGAACATTAAATATTCTGATGCACTATGATAAATCAGCTTGCAAAATTCTTAGCACATTAAATATGTATCACCCCCCTGAGTATCAATCTACCTCCATGAGAGGCCTTGACACAGTGGCTGAAACAATGGGATTAGGTATAGGAAGAAGGTTAAGGATGGCACAGCGCCGCACAGTGTTTTGTCCTGCTGTGTGCATGGCATGGTTATAGGTCAGCACGGACTTGAAGACTCCTAACAACAGCCACAACAACAACAAACAATAACCACTCTTTCTCAAGTGCCGGTTGGCTTTTAGTGGCACATGAATCCACTGAGAACTGCATACACCAGAACTCTGGTTGTTTGTGTGTTTATTTATAATTTTTCATTCAGTTCCATGATTCTCATCTACTTTTCAGATGGATGTATGATCCAAACACATTAGAATTTATACCACTAGAGCAAATAGACTACAACATCTTGAGGGCATTTGCTATAGAGTCTTTCATAATTACTTTGATTAATAACTCAAGCTATCAATATGGTATCCCGTTTTACTCTATTCAAAGCGATATCTACAGATGCATACCAATATATTTAGTACTTTTTACCTGTGATGGGTAAAATTCATCAAATGGTATGAATCTTAGTATTTTGGACAACCAATTTAAGTGAAGCAGTTCATTTAGTTAAGATTTTGAATTAATGCTACCATTGTTTTTAAAAATGCAATAGCTAGTATGTCCATGGGATTTTGCAGGTTCTTTTTTCCTGCTATGAAAGAGCAATTTAGAGATATTGTACCACTTATTCTTTGCAACAATCCTAAGATATTTCACAATGATTTTAGGTTTCTTGATTGAGATCATTCATGTAAGGGTTTGTATCAGTCTAGATGCATAGATTGAAAGCAACTGCAAAATCAAAGTGATTGCAGTAGCTATTGTTAGTAATGACTACTTGCCTGGGTTTGCTGTGAAAGAGATATTGTGAAGACCTGAGCTGTCTGTCTGTTGAAAAATACATTCAGAGAGGTGTTGACATGTACCGGCTCAAGCTAAGTTCTCTAGTGATGCTAGTTCTTGTGCCTTCCAAGTAAATATTGGCTTAATAAATTCAGAAAATATGCTGGCCATAGAGAGAAACACATTTTCTGAAGTAATATGCCTCTGTAAGTATATTACCTATAACTTATCCACAACATTTCCAAACTTCAGGGACCTGAAGCCTTTGGGGGGAAAAGTTGTCTTATATGAGGTAATAGCCTCTTTATAGAGGTGAGCAAACTCTTGCTAAATTCAAAGTCATTATTCCTTTAGAACCTTGGAGAAAAGGATTTATACTTGAAAATGCTTGTATATTCTTCACTACCCTTTTAGCTCACTTCTGGAATATGATCTAAGAAGAATATTAAAACAGAACCATTATGCCATAGTCTATACTTCTAATTAACTATGAATGATTGCTATAGGATTCATGAAGTAGCTGATGTTTTAAGATTATATTTTCCCCTTCTATGCCCTTTGTTCTGAACTGTCTCTAGAAGTCTTTTTTCCCCTCAAGTTACAAACTTGTACCATGTTAAGAAATTTGAAAATGATTTAAGAAAGACTATTTCAAAAGCCATCTTAATAGGTTAACTCAATTCAAGTTGTTTCATCTGGAGTAATGTTAATGTTGTTATACTATCACATATCTTTAAATGACATATGTTAAAATTATATAACATTAATTTTATATAATGTTACTTTTTCATATAATTCCATGATTCTTATCTACTTTTCAAATCGATCTATGACCCATGTTATAATATACTTTATATTGCATATAGCATTAAAATTATAATGTGATGTAATGTATATAGTTGTATTTGAGTTTTAGGGCTCATGACTGACAGGGCGAGAAGGATCCCACTCCTACAGTGAAAAGAAGACTAAATATAAATTACACAGTTGATGGTGCTCAGATAAAAGCAAAGAATATTGCAATTGAGGACATAAATCATGAAGCAAGATGGAACTATTTTAAATAGCAGTTTTATTTTTGTCCGGTACTTAAGATTTTCATTAATATTCTTTTTTTTCATTAATATTCTAAAGCTGGTCATATAATCTAGTTTTGTGTACCTGCTTTATTCTTATTTAAGTATAAATAATAAAATAATTACTATAAAATAATATATAAACTATAAAATAATATACTACTTTTTGGTATATCGGTTTTGGTTTGGAGGTTGGGGTATTTTTAATGATCAAAATGGTTTTGAGGTCAAGGAACCAATTGTGAAATCATTTGAATCCCACCGTTGGGTGGAGATAAGGGAAACTTCTGAACACCATGCCCTCCATAGGCCAGTCGTTGACAGTGAGGAATTATCAGTTCAAAATGTCAGAAGCCCCGAGGTGAAGAGCCTCTTGTTGGATGCCACCAAGCTGTTCCAACTCACAGCAATCTGGGCACACAGAGTGAAGCGCTGCTGCCACGTGCCCTCCTCACTGCGGTTCCTACGTGTGAGCCCATGGTTGCAGCTGCCGTGTCAGTCCACCTCCTGGAGGGCCTTCCTTTGCTTTGCTCCTCCTGTGCGGAAGAACTGCCTAATGACTACTAGAGCAGTGGTATTAAGATGCTCTTGCAAGGTAACAAAACCTCGTGCAAGCAGACTTGTTTATGGACTGTCCCTAGCCACACTAGAGTCATTTGTGTACTCCTCCTAACTGTAACTTGGAAGCCGGGTGGCAAGCATCTCTGGCCTGAGCTAGTTGGCTGGACTCTCCTATGGGCTTCTGGGACTGACTGCTTGATGTTTCACAGGAGCTCATCCCCTCTCCGACCAAGCATCTGGCAGCAACAGGGCAGGGAGCCTGCATGGGGGCCACCCCAGCCTTGCTGACAGCTCCCCAGTGAGGGAGGAGAAGCTCCAGCTGGTAGCGGGAAGAGCCAGCCAGCTGGGTTTGAAAGGAAGCAGATTTCATGTTGTTCCTGCTTGAAACGGAAACTGGTTTTCAGATGCATCCTCTCTGATTTGGGATTCTTCAAAGGATCATTGGGGTAATGAGTAGAAAAAGGAACCTGATACCTCTGGCTGTAAGGGAGGGTGATTGGGTAGTGTGTGCTGACAGTACATTTGGGCCCTGTTGTTCCTAAAGGGTGAACTTGACGTCTATATGTTGTTTCTCAGTGACTCAAGACTTCCTAGATCTGTGATCTTGTGGTGAATCATGAGGCTGCTCTAAGCTTTGGCCTCCCACTTCCTAGCTAGTGAGCATCACAGTAGCCACAAGGCACTGTTGTGAAGACCGAATTAAGGAATGCAAAGAGACAGGCTTCAGTGCAGTGAGTACATGCAACAAACAACAGAGGAGAGCTCTTGGCTATTGTCTTCCTACATCATTACCTTCCAAGAAAAGTCAGACTCCACCCACCACTGGCTTTTCAGTAAGTTGGTTCCCTTTTCCTTATTATACTAACCGTCTGTTGGCCTATGGTCCTCCTGCCTTATACTGTGCATCACCCCCCCACCCCACCCCCGATGGGATTGTATCCACTTGTCATTTCTAACCTTCCACAGAGGGATCTCATCAACCAGTTTTCAGGTGTAGTCCCCCTGCCTTCGTTTTCTAATGTTTCCATAACAAAAACCTGCACATAGTTGGCTTTGGACAAGCACATGTGGCTCACTGTTTAGGAGGCGAGAAGGCCAGATTCTGAGAGCGAGCTCTAGGGAAAGCCCCTAGCTTGTTGCTGGCTTCTTGAAGATCTTATGTAGCTTGGCCTCGATCTTCTCCCAGACTCGCACCTGTGTTGGCATCAAACCCAGCCGAGAACTGGACAGTTTTTGAGGAGCTTCCTGAAAACTATTTCCTGAACTTGAGAAGTAGAAGGATAGTCAAGAGTCTTGGGGAGGATCACACATGTGTTCTTTGTCACTGCACTTGCCATTATCAAGGTCGCATTTCAACCAATAAATCAGTGAATTTTTTTCAGTTGGTCTATGAAAAATTTAACAATTTCTATTCAATAAAGAACTTTGATTAAAGTATTCATCTGCTAGCTGAAACCTCAGTGCTTTCAGCCCTCTAGTCATGCTGAG
Source organism: Nesogale talazaci (assembly GCA_004026705.1). NCBI lineage: Eukaryota > Metazoa > Chordata > Mammalia > Afrosoricida > Tenrecidae > Nesogale > Nesogale talazaci. Next base: position 23,769 of record PVJH01011551.1, on the reverse strand, counting down.
GGAGAAAGGCGTGATAGGGTACGTCAGTTCAGATTTGCAGCCTTGGGAATCAGTTCTCCTCTGTGCTGCCTGGTCTCTGTGAGCGAGATTCAACTTGATGGCAGTGGGTTTGGATTTTCAACATCCATAATGACCAAATTCAAGTGTGCCCATTATTTTGAAACATGGTCATTAGCACACATATAGATTGACTTTTGAAAAGAGGTGTTTAAAATTGCTTTTGAGATCCTGTTGTATAAGAACTATGTTTGCAACTGGAGCAAAGAAAACAAAAAAGGCCTTCAAGAAAACAGGACTGAGTATGAGACAGTCATAGCTAAACGTTGTAGAGTGGGGAATTGAGACACAGTGAATGGTACGTTCTGAACTCCTTTAGTAGGATCATTGTAGAGGAAAATTGTTACCGCGGGGAGAAACCCATCCAGGCAGCTTCAGTATCAACAATGACTCTGGAAAGTCTAATCAGATGTCTATTGATAGGTAAAGTAACTTCTTTCACCTTAGGTATAGACACCCAGAGCATGCCATATAGCCATTCTGAGTCAAAGGTATGTCCCAAAATAGAGCCTAGCTCTGTGATCTCAGCAGGGATAACTCTTTAGAAAACAATGTTTTATGAGCCTGGAAACATTGTGGAAGCTCACAGGACCCAGAACTGTAAGAGAAAGCAATTTTAGACATTGAGTGTTAACTCAGTATCGTTAAGGTGAAAGAAAAAAAGGGAGAATGAAAGAAAGGAAAAGGCAGGAAAACCCATACAATTGTCAGTGCTAAATGAACTGAACAGTGCCTTGAGAAAACATTTCAGACTCAGTTTTTTGTGTTCTTCTTTTATATTTAAGGATACTTTCAGTCTTATTGAAATCTACCAAGTGGAATGCTACCGACAAAATGCAGGATCTAATATGGTAATGGCACCAGTGCACACAAGTGCGATTTAAAGTATGCAATCCAAAAATATAGTTGTACTTCCCAAGATCCTATATACCCCTTAGGCACCCAGCATTTCCCTGTTCTTGGATGAAATGTTGGGTTGGTCACTGATTTTCCTGGTCTCTTTCAAAAAAAATGATAAATCATCTCAATACTTTGAATTCCTAAAACAGGCTCATTTCTATAATTTCAGGAGGAAAAGGTGAAAGGATAAAGAACATTTTTCCTCAATCAGAACTATTGTAGCTAGTTCTTGAGGGCCCTGACCTCTGTGAACAATGGTGCACTTTGCGTGCTTCTCTCACTAGCTGCTTCCTCCATATTGACAACTTCTCTCTGATTGATTGCTCTGTTTCCCTCTGCCTTCAAAGGGGGACGTACTGGCAAGGTCCATTCTACTAAAGAGGACCTTGTACTCCAGGTGGACCTCTTGGGTAGGATCCCAAACCAGACACTCTCCACCTCAAGCATGAATCCAATTTCACTACTGATACCCTGTATACTCAACATCTGTTATTGTTGCTTTTTGCCAAAGGTCACATAGCTAATTTCTCAACAGTGAACCCTTTCTTTACCCCTAACCCCAGCTGTGTCAAATGTTGTCCTTCTATAATTCTCACACTGTAAGGCGTGCCTTTCAAGTATGCTTAATATCGTCGAAGCCCTCTCATGGTCTTCCCAGTGGGAAAAAAGTATCCCTTTTCTTACTCTATCCACCAGACAAGGGAGGGAAAGGGATATCTTAGTACTCTGGACTCCTAACAATTTTTGCCCCTAATTGCTCTCATCCTTCTTTCAAAACTCACTGCCCTTGACTTGATTCTAACTATTAGTGACTCTATATTGTGCTTCCCAGTCTGAAAATCTTTTCACAAGAAGACAGCCTCAACTATAACCACAGATGCGTGGGTTTGACCCATGAACTTTGTAACGAGCAGCCCAGCACATAACTCACAGCGCTACCACAGCTGTTAGCTTATCTCAATTTCTCTGCTTTCTCTTATAGGCTATGATTAAGAGATAACACAAGAATCACAAAAACTTATTTTCTGCCACCTTCTTTGCAAGGTATGCACTTCTCATAATGTGAGATTCTAGGGAACTATCTTTTGTTTTGTCTAACATTTTAGACAAAGGTTGAGAAACTTGCTTAAGATGACCAAGTTATTTAATAGCAACTACTTCAGACAGCATACTGTAGGACAACACAATTCTGTTGTAGCATAAAAGCAACCTTAATACTACATGTAAACAAAGCAACTTTGGTGAAGAAAGATGATGGTGCCCATCTATCAAAAGATATAGCATCTGAGGTATTAAAGACTGAAAATTAAATAAGCAGCCATCTAGCAGAGAAGCAATAAGCCCACATGGAAGAAGCACACCAGCCTGTGTCATCATGATGTGTCGACAGGATCAGGTAGCTGGCATCAGATCAGGTAACCCTGACCTCCTTAAAAAACAAAAACATATATTACTGAGGACAAGGGGAATCAAAACAGAGACCCCCCTACCCATCTGTAGACAATAGAATATCCCTCGCAGAAGGATCACAAGGAGGGGATGAGTCAATAAGGGTGCAGTATAGCACCAATGGAACACACAATATTCCTCTGGTTCTTGAGGCTTTCTCACCCCCCACTACGATGACCCCTGCCCTGCCTAGAGGTCTGCCTAGACCAGAGGCAGTTCTGTCTAGACTGCCTAGACCAGAGCACATACACTGGTACAGATAAAAACTTATGACACATGGATTCCAGGTCAGATAAACCCCCCAGCTTCAGAAGAAGGTGTGTTGGTGGGGAGGAAGAGGGAGACACCATTCGCAATGATCAATGCATTACACACACACACTTTGAGGGAGATGAACAACAGAAATATGGGTGGATGGAGACAGCAATCAATGTAAGATATGAAAACAATAATAATTTGCAATTTATCCAGGGATCATGAAGGTTAGGGGATGAGTAGGGAAGGAAAAAAGAGGAGCCTTTTTAAAAAGGGATCAGATAGAAAATAAATGTTTAGAAAATGATGATGGCAACATATGTACAAATATGCTTGATACAATTGATGCATTGATTGCTTTGAGTTATAGGAACCTCCAACAAAATGATTTTTAGAAGATTATATGTAAATAAATGTGTGTGGTTAATTCCAAAATAACCTTATGTGTGAGTCTGATTGGACTCGAGAAAGAAATCCATAGAGACTCATATGTGTGTGGAGAAAATTTTATACCAAACTACAGGTAAAGTCCATAAGTTCGATATTAGCCCATCTGTCAGATAAATTCCTCCTTAGATTCATGCAATTCATGAAATGACACTGAGTACAGGAAGATCACAAGCCAGTGGGAAAAAAGTCGTGTGGATCTACTGGTACTAGAAGAACTGTATTTTTTGGATCATAAGATGCATCAGACCATAAGATGCACCCAGTTTTCAGAGGAGGAAAACAAGAAAAAACTATTCTGAACCAATAGTACCAGTATACTAAAATATTTATTAAAAGAAAGCAAAATATGGTAATATTTAACAGCGTAAACTCAACAGTGGTGTTAAGAACTACCATCACTCTCATTAACACATGAGAGGAAACCTGAGTGTGCTGATCATGTGACCAGACTGGCATTTAGACTCCAGGAGGTGACACTTGCCCCAAACACAAAGCGATCAGCACCAGGCAAACAGCTGTGGACAGTAAGTGGGCACATGAGATCATAAACAAATGTTCTGGGGTACCACACCTTTGCACCATAAGACACACCCTCAGTTTTCCCCTGCTTTTGGGGGGAAAGTGTGCATCTTATGGTCTGACAAATACGGTATCTCAGAACCATGTGGGTCTCCAGAGGTTTCTCCAGCTTCAGGACTCCGGCTGCCATCAGTATGACTCCATGTAGCTTGTCAACAGGAATGTCTCATAGGGAAACAAACAAGAGATTCTCTGTGTATCTGGCCTTCAGTGAGCTATTTATCTCCTTGGTGCCTCCAAATGAGGTCATCAAGCTGCAACCTGATTGACAGGCTAGACTCCACCCTTCACAAGTTGACACCAGATTATGTAACCACTATATCTTATTTACAAAAACAAGTGGCACCACCAGATTTGGCTCATGAGCGTAATTAACTGATGCCTGTCTCAGGGCTCCTAAGGAAACTGAGATGAGGAGTTCCACTGAATGCCTATTAAACATCAGGAAACTAGAGCAAAGTGGTTACACTGCACCCTGACTGACTGGTCTCCTCCCTGCAACCCCTCTGTAAGGGGATGTTCAATCGCCTACAGATAAGTCTTGGGTCCCCACTCTGCAACCTCCTCATTTATAATACCTTTATTTTTTTTTGTTCTTTGATGCCTTATACCTGATCCCTTCAACATATCCTGATCACACAGGCTGCTGTGCTTCTTTCATGTGGGCTTTGTTGCTTATGATAGATAGCTGTTTGTTTACCCTCAAGCCTTAAAGACCCCCAATGCTTTATCTTTTGATAGTGGGGCATCATCAACATTCTTTACCACATTTGCTTATCTACCCATTTGTCTTCAGTGATCGTATCAAGAGCACACAGAGATAGGATTGTTTTTTCTTTGCTGCCTGATACCTGATCACTTTGGCAGCTCATGATCACGCAGGCTGTTATGCTTCTCCCATGTGAGTTTTGTTGTTTCTGAGCTAGCTAGCCACTTGTCCTTTTTCAAGCCTTCAAGACTCCAGACCCTGCATCTTTTGAAAGCAGGTACTATCAGCTTTCTTCACCACATTTGCTTCTCACTCGCTTTGTCTTCAGTGACCATGAGGGGAAGATGAGCATCATGAAATGCCAGTTTAATAGAACAAAGTATTCCTGCATTGAGGGAGCATATGAGTGGAGGCCCAATACCCATCTGCTACCTTAATACTACACCTATAAATAAATGCACAAAGATCTATCTCTCTGTTCTCATATATTAACATATATACACATGTGCATGCCTTTGCCTAGACCTCTATAAATCCCTCGCCTCCTAGTTCTTTTCTCTATTTTCTTTTATTTTCTGTCTGTTCCACCATGATGCTCAGCCTTCATTTGGCTTTCAGCAATTCCTCTCAGTTACAATGCCCTTCATCAATCCCCACCTGTCCTCCTACACCCTCCTCACCACTGATTTTGGATCACTTGCTGTTCCCTTGTCCCTGGGTTGGTTAACACCACTTCCTTTCCCCCCGCCTTCCCCTCTCCCATGTCCCACTGGAACCATGGGTCCTGTTGTTTTCTTCTCCAGATTGTTTATCCAGCCTATCTTATCTAGACAGACCTGGAAAAATAGTAACACGCACAAAAACAAGCCACAAGCAAAACAAAGCAACAAACCAAAACCAACAGCAACAACAAACAAAAACTAATGACAAAAAAAAATTTTTAAAGCCTGTAAATAGTTCCGGATCTATTTATTGACCTTTAGGAGTTTCTGGTGGAGTCTGATGGGGTGACATTTCCTGGACCCAAAGTCTATTTTTGGTACTACCTTGAAACTTCTTTGTTCTGCTCACTCCTCCCACCCCCACTATCATGAGCCCCTGATCACAAGTGTAACTTTTAAATCTGGCTAGACCAGAAGATGTACACTGGTACAGACAGAAACTGAAAACACTGGGAATCCAGGACAGATGATCTCTTCAGGAGAGTGCTGAGTGGTGATACCAGGAGGGTGGAGAGACTGGGGGAGAAAGAGGGAACTGATTATAAGGATCTACATATAACTTCCTCCCTGGTCGATGGACAATCGAAAAGTGGGTGAAAGGAGAAGTTGGACAGTGTAAGATATGACAAAATAATAATCTATAAATTATTGAGGATTCATGAGGGTAGGGAGCAGGGAAAGAGGGGGAAAATGAGGAGCTGATATCAAGGGCTCAAGTAGGAAGCAAATGTTTTGAGAATGATGATGGCAACAAATGTACAAACGTGCTTCACATTTGTATGTGATATGTGATAAGAGTTGTAAGAGAACCCCCCAAAAAAGAAGTAAATACTGACACAAACGATGCATATATATATTGTGATTAGAGCTGTATGAGCATCCAATAAAATGATTTTAAAAGCATAAATTACAACAAATAAAAATTAAAATACACTTCCCTAATATTATCTCCTCTTGATTAAAATATTTTCATTCCCCCCCCCCAAATGGAAAAATAAAGCAGCAGGCAAATTCAAGTTACTTGTGCTGAGACTCAGGCTCCAGTTCCAATATGTGATATGTCATTTAATTTTTATAATCCTCAATTTTCACAACTGTAAAATGAAGTTAAAACTTACCAAATTGGGTGACTAAGAGTACTATATAACTTAATGTATATTAAGTGGCTAATACACCATTTTCTATATTTTGTTCACAGCATTGATGGTGGTGGTAGTCAGTGGTACTATTAAGATCACATTTATTGAAAATATATCACAATTGTCTTGATTACTTTGACCTGTTTACATTTGTAGTCTTGCTTCTCATATGACCCAAGAAGACGCATGAAGGTCTATGTAGTCTGTGTTCAATATTCCATTCCTTTACCGTCACAATTGCGGTTAGCAAATGGACTCATGATTAAAAAAACAAAGACAGAGAAATCTTTGCTTTTTATTCCGTTTACAGGAAAAGTCCCTTTCCTTTGAACCATTAGTCTCTTTTGTAAAGCAAGTCCTTATCAAAATTGGAAAACTAGAGTTTAGAATTTGATTAGAAAGTAGGTAAATTATCTGATGAAAGGTAGGTAAAATTGGGAATGATATTGATGGGTTGCATCTGTGTAAAGTATAACTTTTTAAAATCAAATTAGATAAGATTATAATAACCTTGTAAAGTCTTAAATACTATTTCAGAGATATATTTTCTGAGAAAGCAATTTTGATAAGCGTAACTCTGGTTATCCAATCTTTTGATTCAGGATCTGATAACAAATATAGTCTACTTATAGTTCAGAATAGGGAAAAGTTGTGTCAAACTCCTAGCTACTTCACACAAGTTCATTTTAATAGCTTACTACTCCTAAATTTAAGCTAACCAATGGTGACCCGACCTGTTGAATTGCCCCATGCTCTTTCCAAGGCAAATAATCTTGACAAAACAGTAAATCTTTTGTTGCAGTCATGTGCTTATGTTAATTTTATGATTGAAATATAAGGGTGGAGTCTAGCCTGTTAATCTGGAGATAGCCATTGAGCAGCCAATGAGGCCTCTATGTGGGCATGGCTTTCTCCTGAGACTTCTGGGGAAATCTCATGATATTTCCCTCGTGAAGATGAGAAGCTATCTTCTTCAGTTGTTGGGAGTTAGTCTCAGAGATGATTACCCACAGGCAACAGAGAGTGGTGGCGTCTGGGAGGCTGGAGGAGCCGGCGGAGAGACCACACGACTTTGTCCTGATGGAGGCGGACCTCTGAGGCTGGGGCAGCCAAATGGAGGCCTCTCCCAGTGATGAGTTGCTTCTGTTACCATGGGATGCTGTTGATGGACCCTGAGCCCTGGAAGCAAGGAGCTATGGAGAGAACCCTGTCAGTGCCGGGACTCTGCACCCACTGACCTGTGACTTCGTGAGTCAGAAGGAGACTTTATGGACTGATATTGGGCATATAGGTTAATATCGGACTTGTGACTTTGAGCTGGACTGGGCTGGGATGTTTTCTCAATGGCCTGTTCCTCTTGAATATAAACCCATTCCTTATATCCATATGCGTGTCTGTTGAATTTGTTCCTCTAGTCTACCCAGACTGACACATCTTTACAGAAGTCATGTGCTATATCTTTCTCTCAAGCCTGCTGGGTTAGGTCACTGCCCTCTTGGTTGGCAGGCACACACTGTAAACCCTGTGCCACCAGGTACTCTCTAGAACTAATCATCATCTAAGCAAAATGGGCAGCCAGTTTTTACCTTTAATCAATGATTTTCTGAATCATTAATTGCATAATGTATCATTTCTCAAAATATGTTCGGTGGAACACTTTCATTACACAGATGGTTAACATTTGGTGGAGAAAGAGTTTAATCAGATACATTTGAAATCTTTGGGTCAGATTTCCATCTCTTTGCAAGTAGTACAAGAAATAATAAAAGAGGGAAAAATGTCAGAATTGCACACGAAGAAGCAGGTGGATGAGCGAGGGCCCAGGTCAGGCAGGCTGGAGCTGGAGGGAGGATGCAGGTGCACCCTCCAGTAGCTATGTGAACTTTGAGAAGTATAGTGCACTTCTAATCCTTGATTGCCCCTCTGTAGAGTGGGAAGAAGGTTTCTGGGTAACATAAAGCAGTTCGTGCTTGACTATTCATCGAAAGCTTGCTGAAGCCTGACAAACATGACAGAACTCTCTTCTCTCGTTATATAAAATACCTGAGCTTGGTTCTGGTCAGACCGCCTCATTTCATATGCCCAACATAAACCAATCATGATGTAAGGGCCATTCAAGGAACCGGATGGCTTTGAGTCCGTCAATATTTCCTTAGAACTGGAAGGAATCTGTCCCAATCAAATGGCATACTTACTACTCTGTATGGTGTGCGGGTGGCACGTGTACTAATAGCTTATTTGCTTAGCTAGATTCTATGGCAAAGCAAATGAACATTCTTTCAATGCATACTGTGTTCAGAAATAATCATAGGAGCTTTAATTACCTTGTAATTGCTACTACAATCGAATTGTGCTTTCTTAGAAAAATCTGAAAGCTAAATTTTTGGGAGTTAAGAACTTGCTCAAGGACTTTAAAGACCCCCTTAGTAAGACAGATTGTGTTGTCTTCAAAGGCCATCCCTATAGAACATCAACTAAAAGCTTACAATACTCAGGGAGAAGTCGGTGAAGAGAGCAGTGTAAAGTAATAGGAAGGTCATACAGGGAGCTAAATCCAGTCCACCTATGAACAGTGTTACATTTGTCAAATCTCTGAATATCTAAGTGTATAGTTTTCTCCCTAACAAATAAAAAAATCTAATCCTGGGACATAGCACATAAATTGGGGGACTAGAGTAGTGCATACTGATTCCAGGAAGAGTAAAGGTAGCAAGGGGAGCAAAATCACCACGTCCCTGGGGAATCCTGAACATAGACTTTTGACTTGGGGGACAGGCCTTGGAACCTCATCAGACTTGATTAGAAAACATATGTAAGGGTCAGCAGACAGATCTGGAACTATCTATTGTTTTTTTTCTTCTTGTTTTGTTTTTTGTTTTTGATGATTTGTTTTCCTTTTGCCCTGCGTCTATCTATATAAGATAGGCAGTATGCAGTAGGGATAATCCTGAGAAGAAAACAACAATGGGACTTGCAGTTCCCAGGAGCACATGAGAGAGGAAGGGAGTGGGGAGGGGGAGTGGGAAGCCAACAAACTTAAGGATAAGGGAACAGCAAGAGATCTAAAACTGATGACAAGGAGGGTATATAATACCCGGTGGGGTTTGGTCAAATACAATGTGTCTGAGAGGAATGACTGAGAAAGCTGCACGTAGTGTGAGCATGATAGTGGGTTAGGAGGAAGGTGAATGGGAATAGAGGAAAGAAATAGGAGGCAGGGGGTATTGATAGAAGTATAACTATGGGCGTGTGTGTGTATATATATACATATATACATAAATCTATAATTAAGGAGATAGAGGCCAGTGTTCATACATTCATATGGGAAGTATTTAGACAGCAGGCAGATTTTGGATCTGTACTCGAGGCCTCCCTTAACACAATAACACTTTTTTTTCTAATAAACTGGGTCTCTGTTACTCACCTTTCTGACATGATGACTGAAGACAAAGTGAGTGTGTAAGCTAATGTGGTGAAGAGACCAGAAGGTGCCTGGCTATCAAAAGATATAGTGTCTGGGATCTTAATGACTTGAAGTTAAACAAGTAGTAATCTAGCAGTGAATCAAATAAGCCCCCATGGAAGAAGCACACCAGCCTATATGATCATGAGGTATTAACGGGATCAGGTATCAGGTATCAAAATATCCAAAACAAACAATTATAGTGATGAGAAGGCGGGAGTCAGCAGTGAAAACCCAAAGCCTCTCTGTAGACAATTGGATATTTCCCCACAGAAAGCCTATAATAAAGGAATGATTCAGCCACGGTACACTATAGCACCAATGAAACACACATGATTCCTACAGTTCCTGAATGCTTCCTCGCCGCTCCCCCCACCATACCCAGTTCTACCTTACAAATCCAGCTAGATGAAAGAACACGCATTGGAACAGATAAGAGCTCTGGACTCATGGAATTCAGGACAGATAAACCCCTCAGGAACAGTAGTGAGAGTAGCAATATCTGAGGATAGGGAGATGGTCAGAGGAGGGGAATGGAGAGAGAGGGGGAAGTCATCACAAGGTTGGATATATAGCCTTCGCCCAAGGGGGATGAATAACATAAATGTGGGTGAAGTGAGATAGCAGATAGTGTAAGATATGAAACAGTAATAATATATAATTGATCAAGTATTCATAAGGGTGGAAGGGTGGGGGAGGGAGGGGAAAAGGGGAGCTTATATCAAGAGCTCAAGTAGAAAGAAAGTGTTTTGGAAATGATGGCAACTTATGTACAGATATGCTTGATACAATTGATGTTTAGATTGTTATGAGAGCTGTAAGAGCCCCGAATAAAATGGTTTTTAAAGAAAAAGGAGGAGGAGGAGAAGAATGCAAGTTTTATTAGGAAAAATTTAAAAATGTAAAAAAAAATAAGTAAATCATTTTATTGGAGCTCTTACATTGCAGGAATGTTGTCCTAGAGGTTTGGTGGGCTAGATTGAAGTGTCTTCTTTCTCTCTCCTTGTCTCCCTCTCTTCCCAGCCCTTTCTTCCTCCCTCCCTCCCTCTTAGTTAGCTCCTGTAACTGTTTATGGAAACAGAAAGCCTCATCTTTCAAATGGCTGACCTTGCTGTTAGCAGTTCAATGCATAACCCACTATAGCACCCGGACCCATTTGGTTAGTAGATACTATTCTTTTTTCAAATGACAGAATATTTTGTGATAGCATCCCTTATCTTCCCAAATTTCTCTATATCCAAAAGCCAGTTGCAATAATTTCAGAAACTTTGGTTCAGATTTTGCTTTGTCTTGTCTGTTCTTTGTCAAATACAGAGTCTTAGTGGATCAAGGTTTCCATTTGTCCATCTCTCCCTGACAGATTAATTTCATAAAATGAGAGATCACCATTTGAGCCATAGGTTCAGCCTAAACCTTTAACTTAGAGTTATCTTTTATAGTGGTTTTTTTTTTGGGGGGGGCATTTGTGTTTGGTTTGAGCTATTAGTATATACAGTGTTTTGCCTAAATTCCCAGCTTTGTGAGTCTATTTGTATAATTGAATTATTCTCCATTCCTTTTACACTCCTCCTATAGGTATTTTACTTGCCTCTTCTACTCACTTACCTATTGGCCCATCCAACAACATAGTATTAAGTGTTTATGACTCTAGGTCAGCTTGTATGGAGAGAACCCTCAGTGGGGGGATTGCATCTGACCTAATTGTATTTCACCTGCTATCTCAAAAAGCAAACAAACAAACAAAGGGAATTGCCTTTTTTTTTTTTTGAGTTGTCAGAGAGAACGGGGAGGACATCATCTCTGTGGTGCTTTTCCTTGATGCCAATTGCCCTTGGCTGCCATTGTTCCCTTCTCTGCTAGTAGGTCCCTTTAGTTTGATTAGAGTGGTATGAAATCTGTGAAAGGCACTTGGGGACTCAGAGTTCCAGGTAGTTGGGACCACTTGGACAAAGCAATATAAAAATTGTCTGTGTCAGAGCAGAGGTCTTGCATCTTCATTTTAACCAGGGTCCGACTTCTGCCACTAATGACTCATGTGACTCTGGGCCAGCACCCCATGCCATGAGCTCAAACTCACCTTCTTGTTGGATGGCAGAGTTGGGTTATAAGATCTCTAAAGTCATTCGTACTTTAAAACTGTAGTTTTATGCCAAAGTATACATTTCATCTATTTCTGATCCAGTCTGTCATCATAAAACATAATTCTAGACAGGGATACATTTTAAATGCAGGAATGCCTATAGTTTTTATGGACTGTGTAAGTTGTGAGAGGTCAATGTGATGGTTGTTGTGGACTGTCATTGAGTTGACTCCAAGAAATGGAAACCCGCATCCTCTGTAGCCCCACAAACTGCTGCCCCATCCTGCATCTAGCTCATGGTCACTGGCATACTTGAGTCTATTGTTGCCTTCTCACTGATAAGCTCATCTCCCATTATTTTTATCAGGCAATATCTTGTGAAACCTAGGGTGTTCACTGATTAATTTTCAAAAGAATCCCAGACCTTTTTACTAGTCTTCCTTAGTCTGGAAGTTCCACTGAAATATGTCAACCTTGAAGTTCCTGACTGGTATTTGAAATACTATTGGCATAACTTTCAGCATCACAGTAGCATACCAGTCACGGCAGCACAACAGGCTGACAGATGGCTACTGGCAGTGTGTTTAGACACATGTGCATCTTCTTGCTATTAGATGGCCAAGTGGGTGATATGACTCATTCAGAGATGGTTATGCTGTCACTTCTGAGTAAACCTAGTCACTTCATTGATTTCTCTCCCTTTGTTGAGCCAACCACTATTTCAGGTCTTGTCCTATCCTGTCTTATCCAGCCTTAGTCAAGTTAAATGCTAATGGATGGGCATTTCTGTTTTGATCTATGGTCAAGTAAGCATAGTTGTTTAGTACACTTGTGGTTGACTTCCTGATCCTGACCATATGATTTGACCAAGGATTTAACTTGAACCGCTTGTACTTCAGTCTGGGCCCTCTTGGGGATGTTTGTGGTGAGGGGGTTGGGGGAACTGATTTGCTATTCTATCCACTATTTTATATTAATTCTCAGCTTCCCGAGTCAGAACTTTACTGTTAGTCCCATCTCCTTTTTCTTCTTTTTAAAATCCCTCCTTTGTTGCTTCATCCATCCACTTTTCTATTTTCCAATGCAGCAAGAGTCTGTTAAGTTTCTAAAGGTCTACGGGAGAAAGATAAATAATTAAAATAAGATGAGGTGCTTATCTCCTCACAGGCAAGTTGATAAATCAAACCAAAGCCTCAAGATCCATTGTTACCTGGGGCTCACATAGTTACTAATATTTTTAGTGCATTTTATAGTTTGTCAAGTATTTCTTTTAAACTATTCTACTTTTTTTTGCAAAGATTAGCTTTGGTAGCTTTGACTTTACTCATCTCAACTTGTAGATAGACAAAAAGAGGGTGCTCAGCTTTAGTGATTAGCCAAAAATGACATATGTAGGTTTGTTAAGCTGTTCATTGACCTGTTATATTTGAAGGATTTTATCCAGCAGCAAGCAAAGCAATCTCCCTTTCTCTTTGGAACTACATTCTTTTGAAAAATATCAATCATTTGCCATTAAGTAAAAATGAATGGTATGATGTAAAGCAACATAAGAAAGCAGATGAATGGAGAGGTACAACATTAGAAAGCAAGGATTGGGTGTTCGAAGCTAGGAGACAATCTTTTAACAAAGAATTGGATAAAGTGGGGACCCAGTAAGACAGAATTAGGGGGGAATGTTCCAGAGACTACAGCGAATACAAAGGACCTGGGGTTTAAGACCTGCTCAGTGTGCCCAGAGGAGAGTCAAGGCCAATGAGTCTGGGGTGCAGATGTGTTAGTTACACTTTGCTTCCCAGCCCCTAAGATTTTGGGATTGCCTTAAAGAATTCCTCTCCTTCTTATGTGCACACTTGATATTTAATAAGCCTCAGACCGTGGCGTTTATAGAAGACAACAAGTCTTAGATGTTCAATTGTGAAGCAGAATGGAGTCACCCTAACGTGGAGGAGAGAGAACTGATACAGATTTCAGTTGACACAGCCTGCTCATCTTAAAGGCTCGCTGACACCACTTACCTGCACATACAGATGCTGCCTTCTGTTTGTTTTCACGCTCAAGCAAACAAAGGGAGGGAGATGTGGAAATCTCCTCATGCTGAAGTTTCATTTGTCTGTGTAGCCAACCTGGGAGAAAATCCAGGTCCCTACCATTCTCCTGTGTTTCTTAATCTCTCTTCTGAGAGCAGTAACTGACCTACCTAGGCTGGTACCTTGTGCCTGCTGTGTGTTGAGTAAAATATGCCATTCTGACCCCCACGTAAACATGCCTGTCACTCTGGCCAGTTTCACGCTGTTGTTGAAAATGTCTGGTTTGAGTTTTTTGTTTTTTAGGCATATATAACTGATACAACAACTCATTTCCTGGCATTGAATTCAGGTAAACAGGACTGCTGCTCTTTATGATGCCTCCCTTTTCCAAGTATACGAAGTTGGTATCACCAAGGTTGTCAGAGCCGGCTTTGGGGCAATCTCATTAACATTCTTACCAACTTTAGAATTAGGCTCCCCTAAGGCTTCAAATTCACTATAAGCCAGGCTTTGTTACAAAATCCAGGTGAGACAGGGAATGGTCTGATGTCAGCTACACTGGCCATCTCTGATGAGATAGCGTGGGTTTTAGGATTTGACGCTTAAATCTACAGCAACAAAAAGAAACTTCATGTATCTGTCCACTGGTCTGAAATTGACATCCTAGAAGCCGGCTCTTTCTCACAAGAGAGAAACTAACTCAGATATATCCCACAAGTCAGATCTGGACCTAAAGGAAATACATCATCGGGCTTCAGTCTAGGTCCACTAAGAAACCCATACTCCAGTTCACAGTTCAAGGCAATATGAAAGAAGGGGAAAACTGAAATAAAACTGACCTCTGGTGTCTACATCCTAAATACGTTCTTTGTCTGTAAAGGGAGAGCTTTCTATGGATATCTATCTATCTAGCTAGCTAGCTAGCTAGCTAGCTATCTAGCTATCATCTATCTATCTAGCTAGCTATCATCTATCTATTATCTATCTATCTATCTATCTATCTATCATCTATCTATCTATCTATCTATCTATCTATCTATCTATCTATCTATCATCATCTCTCTTTAACTGAAAGAAGGAAAGCATTTCTGTTGTACCTGTGATGTGCCATTAACTGTATTCACTCTAAACCCTTGAGCATGGAGTCAAAGGTAATTCATAGTGACCCTTTAGGACAGGGTAGAACTGCCCTGGGTTCCTGAAACTGTAATTCTTTACTGAAGTACAAATCCCCAGTGATTTCGAACTGCTCAAGATAGTAGCCTGATGATTAACCACTGGGGCTCCTATAATAGGTGACTTAAACATATTCAAAACTTGCATATATTCATCTAGATGTTGTTAACTGCCATTGACTTGGGTTTAACTCATTTCAGACTTGTATATATGAAGGAAATACTACTCCCTTCTACACTATCTTTACGAGTGTTGCTGTGTTTCAGGACATTGTTTCAGCCACTGTGCTAGTGTAGCTCATTGTAGCTCATAGTGCAGCGAGGTCCTTTCCCCCCTACCCCAACTGACCCATTGTTTTACCAAATATGATGTTCTTTCTAGTGGTGTGTCCAAAGTTGTTGTTGTGGTTGTTAGTCAGTTCCAAAAGTGATCTTTGCATATCAGAAAAGAAATGACTGCCCTGGTTTATGACATCCTCACAATTGCTCATGTGTTCAAACTCATTGACTGCCTACCTATTTATGTGAGCCAGCCTTTCCCACATAAAGATCATTAAGTCCAAGTACCGTGCCACCATGACTGATGTTCCACTATAACTGATGAGCATTTGGAAGTGTGCTTAAGGCTGGCTGTCAGCAACTGCTGTCCAGACAATGCATCCCTGGCTCATTCTATTCAGGGCAAGTCATCAGAGTAAACTCAGGTAATGACAGAAAATATACATACTTAATTGTGTTATGTTGTATAATATGGACTCATGTGGTTATAAAAGTTGCATAAACATATATTGTACATATGAAGAATTTTCAAGGCATTTATGAATAAGTGTAATAAATAAATGAATAAAAATAAGTCTGACATTTTTGTAATTGGTAGATCATTCTAACTTGGTCATTTTATAAGTAGCTCACATGCTGAAAAAGTGTGAGCACCCCTGTCTTAGAGTGTTCATTGTGAATCTATACAAGATAAAAAAGACCTGATAACTTCAACTTTTTCTCCATTCATGATGATGTTACCTATTGTTTCAATTGTGAGAATTGGGTGATTATCACAGTAATGTATAATCCCAACTGAAGTCTACAATCCTTGAAATTTAACAGAAAAAGTGGTTCATTCCCCCCTCCCGCCAATCAAGCAAGTTTGTCATCTACATATTGCAGGCTGTTAATAAGCCTTCTCCCAATCCTGATGTCTCATGCTTCTTCATATAATCCAGCTTTTCTGACTATTTTCTCAGCATACAGATTGAATCAGTATAGTAAGAGGATATGACTCTGACTCATGGCTTTCCTGATTTTATGCCATGCAGTATTCCTTAGTTTTGTTTGCACAACTGCCTATTGGTCCATGTTGAGATTCCTAATGAGTACTATCAAGTCTTCCAATTGAGCAGATTTCCAATTCTTCTCAACTTGGGTTTCTATCCACACAGTTGAATGCCTTTGCAGTCAATGAAGCACACACAAAGAAGCATCTTTCTGGTATTCTTTGCTTTGTGTCAAGATCCATCTGATATCAGCAGTGGCATCCATTGTTCCCCATCATCTTCTGAATCCTGTCTGAACCTCTGGCAGCTCCCTATCAGTATTTTCTGTAGCAGGAGTTGGATGATATTTGGGAAAAAAATTTTAATGCCATGTGATATAAATGATATTGTTTTATAGTTTGAGCATTCTGTTGAGCCACCTTTCTTTGGAATTGATACAAAGATGGATCTCATCTCATCATTTGATAAGTAACTATCTTCCAAATTTCCTGACATAGGCCAGTAAGTACTTACTACTTCATCAGTTTGTTGAAACACTTTAATTGGTATTTTATCAATTCCTAAAGCCTTGTTTTAGGATAATGCTTTCAGTGTAGCTTGATCTTCTTTCTTTGGCTCCACTGGTTCTTGCCCATAAACTACCTCTTAAACTAGTGGGATGATGACTTATTATTTTTGATACAGTGGCCGTGTTTTCTTGCCTCCTCTCTTGATGCTTCATTTGTCAATCAATATTTTGTCCATAGACTCTTTCAAGATTACAACTCAAGGTTAGAGTTTTTCTTGACTTCTTCATGTTTCAGATAAGCTTGAGCTTATACTTCCTTTTTGATTTTCTGACTCTAAATCTTTGCATATTTCATTATAATATATGCATTGACTCTCATAGGCTTGTTTCAGTTTTCTTCAACTATAACCTGAATTTCCATGTAAGCAGTTGATGGTCTATTCAATGTGAGCAAATTACTGTGATTTGTCCAAAGAAAAATCCCTCACATCTAAGGAACTTTCTGCTTGTACTTCTTGCAAGACTGGTTTGTTTTTTCTTTTGAATATATACTTAATATTCTTTGCCAGCACCTCAGTTTGAAGGCACCAGTTTGTCTTCTGTATTCCTTTTTTATTACCCAACTTGTGCAGGAATATAAGACAATTGAACAAATCCATGACTTGTGTCAGGAGTCCCTTAGTCATGCAAAGTTATATCCCTAATTTTTGACACTTTAAAGAGGTCTGTTGTGGCAGATTTGCAAGTTTCATTTCCCAATTGCTGCTTCTATCAGCTTTGACTATTGGTCCAAGTAGAATGAATTTACTGATAAATTTGATGTCTTCTTCAATCCACTTAGTAGTTCACATTTTTATTTATAAAGATACTGAGATTCAAAATATTGCAATTTGCCCAAGGTCCTAGAGTTAATGAATAGCAAGCAGAAAAGGCCTTTGAGAAACAGGTCTGTTCAATAATAAAGCTGCTGTTCCATTGCTCTGTAAAAAAAGGAAGGGTTAAATTTAAAGTTAACAAGGGAAAATACTTTTGTGTTATTCACTAAGTTAATATCTTTATTGTATAATTGCTGTTAAAGTATGTATTTTACAAGCTATTCATAGCCTCCTCTTATTCAGGCCACTCTAAAATGACTTCTTTTGTGTTCCCCAGACCTGGTTTCATTCTCACACAGATACCCAGTTTGGTAACATGTAAGTTTTTGCAGCCTGGCCATTACAAGCCATTGTATGATGAGAATGCTGGCTTACGTGATAAAAAAAATACTGGAAAATTTTCCCAGAACTCTCTGAAAGGGATGACTAACACATGGTCACTTACATTGAAGAGTTCCCTTTTACATGTGCTTGGTGATTTCTAGAGGTCATCTGGTGAAATTAGATTTTAATTCTGAAATATTATTGCTGGAAATGTTCCCACTGGCCAGTTCCTATCTCCAGAATAAGAGGATTGGGGCCGAAATTGAAAGTGCTAGTAAAGTAAATGAGGAATGTCTGCCTTGTAACCTTTGGGAACACATTTTTTTTTAATATGAAGAGTTTTACAAGTGTATGAAATCATTATCATAAAGCATATTCCTAATATTGCTGATAAGCAGATGTGTTCCTCAGAAGAACATTTTCTAGTTGGTGGAAGACTCCCTTTGTCCAATTTAAATGTGGAGTTAGACTTTTTTCTGCCTAATCAGTAGTCTTTATTCTAATGGACTAATTTTATACAGCTGCAGACAGTGGATTGAGCAATGGACTGCTAGCGGAAAGGTTGACCGTTCAATCTCACCAGCTGCTCTCTGGTAGAAAGAAGTAGAAACGTGTTCCTGTCCAGATTTGCAGTCTCGGGAACCCTTGGAAGCAGGTTTCCTGGTCTGTAGGGTAGCTGCGCGTCAGAGGCTTTCCTTTCTGCAAGCTGTCCAATGGAAGAGAGGGAGCCTCTCTGAAATTGTCAAATGTCCAGGGGAAAAGGGCCTTGGTTATCTCCACAACAGTGTCATTAAAATGGGGAAAAATCCCCTATACCTTTCTACAAGGGTCATAACTTACTTAAGAAAATAAAAACAAAAGCAGTTGCCTTATTATACTCTTCAGAAAAAACAATTGTTTTCAGTAAAAACAAACAACAAAAAGAGTTTTCAGGAAAAAAATATACAGACACAAAAGCAGCAACAAAACAGTTTTCACAAATCAATTCTTGTATGTCATAGTATAATTTTGCTTTGGACTTTTCAATGAGTGATTTTTTTACTAAAGTAGATCATCAGACTTTTTGCTGAGGCACCTCTGGGTGGACCAACTTTTTGGTTAGCAGCTGAGGAAGCACCTGCAAGTTTCACCCCATTTAGGGAGAGCACAACTCCCTTAGCTATATGGTCATCTAAAAGCCGACCACAATTCTGGGAGGGGGCCCAGGCCAAGGAGCACTATCATATAAAGGGAAATTCTCTTCTTGGTACTAGAGGTGACTATGGCGATCATTATGACTACTGCTTTTGAGGAAGGTCTAGTTCTTGTGTTCTCTGCAAGAAAGAGTTTAGCCGTCATTGCATGTTTTAAAAGGCATATGGTAGATGGAGATTATAGTTCAAGGGTGAATGTTTTTTAAAAGTTTCTTTCAATTCTGAATCACTCTGTCTCTGGATTGAATTTGGAGATAGACTGCTCTATTTTTATCTCAAAGAACATGAGCAGTTTGTTATGATTGGATTCCTTCAGGAATTTTATTACTTCTTTTTGAATGGTAAAATACATATAATGTACATTTTTACATTTGAACCACTTTCCAGTATCTAATATTAGTCACACCCCCAGTGTGCTCATCACTAGGTTTTGTTCCAAAACTTTTTCAGTGTGCCATAGCAGAAATACAACAGATATTAAGCAATGACTATATGACTATCCGTTCTCTTTGCTCCAGGCCATGGAGAGCTCTGATTTGTCTGTTTTAGAGATTTCATATAAATGAGCTCATACAATGTTTATTCTTTCTTGTCTTGGTTATTTTACTTAGCATAATGTTATCAAGATTTGTCCATGCCATAGCATGTATTGTAACTTCATTCTTATAGACTAATGTTTTATTGGATAAAAACACCACATTTTGCTTACTCATTCATATGTTGATGACTAATTGAGTTGTTTTACTTTGGAGATGTTGTGACTGATACTGCGGTGAACATTTGTGTATGTTTGTTCATTATGGATTTTTAATTTTCACTGCTGTCCATCCTTCTTGTCCAGAGATCAAAGCAGGGCACCTCTGAAACTGTTAAAGAAATCACTTTAAAAAGCCAAACTGAGGGCAGGGTCAAGAGCAGTGTAAGAATAATGGGCCTGGTGATTAAACAGGGAAAGAAGGCAGTGCCAGGAGTACCACCATCTAGTTTACCAACAACTTCTACTGCCCTTTCATCCAGGGCTTCAAGCCTGCCCTGGCTTAACTGATGAAATGGAACAGGAACAGACCAGAATTGTTGTAATGTAGGTGATTCTCCAAAGTGACCAGAATGAGGAATATTACGTCGGAATCCCTGGTATAGGAGACTTAGAAGAGGCATAGCAAACCCTTTCAGAAGCTTATGAGGTGAAGCTAACTTGCTGGCAAGATTCTAGATAACATTATACCTTCCATGCGGCATTTTCTTTGAAGGAGACCCTGCCATCTTAGAAGTCTCGATTGAAGCACATGTCAGTTTCCTCCCTTGGTGTGAAATAATTGAGCCTACCCCTACTCACAACAAATTCTTCACCTCAGACAATTTTACTGGCTGTGTACTCGGTGTCTAAGTCCTAGAACACACTGCAAACTTCTCTTACATGATGAAAGTAACCTTAATAAGACTGCAGACACCTGTTCCAAATGGACCTGAACCCACTGCCTTCTAGTAAATTCTGAACCATACAACCCTGAAGGACACAAAAGAATGATTTCCATACTGTCAATCTGGAGGAAAACAGACTGCCTCATCTTTCTACAGAAAAGCAGTTAATGGGTTTGAAACACCAACCTTTTGGTGATTAGCCAAGCACTAAGACTGTCTAAAAATGGTCAACAGAGAGGAAGCTAACCCTCAATTTGGACAGATCCTAAGAGCTCCATGTCATTCAGTCTACACTGCCAACTTTACAATAAGCAGTGAGTTCTAATCCCTTCACTTTCTCCTAGGAACTAAATCACACTTTCTTGCAAAATCCGTTTTACATCTTCAGGCTTGCCCTTTATCACCCTCTTTCTCCATTCTTTCAACACTGGCAGTTTCATTATTGACCCTTATTCTCTTTCCTGTTACACAAGCCTCTCTGAACACATCAAATCAAATCAATGCTGAATGAAGGGTGGCAGAGTGTAACTTCCAGAGCAGATCAGGGCAGGTAATCAGAAAATGAGGCAAGAAGGGGATCGACGTGAGGGTGCAGGAATGGGGACATACGGAATCTTAGAAAGCTGCGATTTCATAGCAATGTCTTTTCGGCCCCATGCTGAGTTAAATGGGCATGTAAGTTTAAAGGAGAACAAACTGCAATCTTCATGGTAGAGATGAAAACCAGATTTGGGGAGACTTTTTCAAATTTCTCAGGTCCTATGACTAGTAAATCCTGCATTCAAAATGGGTCCTTTTGATCCTAATACCTATGCTCTGGAGCATCGTGCTGTGTGGATTTGCTTAGGTAAAAGGAAGCAAAGAGTAGATACAAACAACATACACACACATACATGCAGAGGCTTCAAAAGGTACCTGAAAAAAGATAATTAAAAGATCATAGAATTTTCCCATGAACTTTGATATACCATTCTTTCGTTCATATAGGTATAATGTATATTTACTGCACTTCCTTTGAGAAAATTATGTTTGCAATTACTTGCAAAGTAAATTCACAAACATGTTGCTGTTTTTTTGTTTTTGTAGAGAGGTCATTTTGTAGATTTCCTCACTCCTTTGCTAATCAGCTCTCCGTGGCATCTGACCGCACAGGATGGAAAGCTGGCCTGCTTAGCAGTCTTCTCCAAGACACTTTATTGAGATGCTCCCCTGCTGCTCTCTCAGTGCATATCACTTTGCTCTCTCCCTCACACCTTCCCTCTACTCTTACATTGGTTTTCTCAGTGTTTCTTCAAAATGCCAAACTCTTCCCACCTTCCCCCAATCTTACAAATGCTAGCTCTCTCATTTCATTTGAATGGATGCCCTCCATCACCAGATAAAGTATATCCCATCATTCCCTTTTGTGGTTCATTCCTTTATTCTGCCTGGATTTTCTTCATAGTAGTTCATCGGTATGGATGGGGAATTATCTAAGTTCAACAGGGAAGTTCATGTCTCTTTTAACTAAGAATACAGAATTCTACCTGCATTCGGTGATTTCTTATGCCATGTCCAGTTGTTCTGCTATTTGAAAACTGCAAGCATGAAATATGAAAAGAATATAGGATTTAGTAGTACAAGCCAGGAAAATTTCAATAGACTTCACTTCCAGAGAACTCTCTTTTCTCTTTAGTGTGAGATTAAGCATAATAGTGGAAAACAGAAATGTATATAAAGACAGCAAGTTTATCTATTACAATCCTTTGGAAGTCCAATTTGGACATCCAAACTTGAGCAGATGAGCTAAATTAATAGGCAAGATAACTCTGGTTTTGAGGCTATAAGTAATGGTTTTCCTGTTTCTCAGCTAGTTTGTCTCTGCAAATGTTTCCAACAAGTAACAAAAGCCTCTGGGCCTTTTGGAGCTGCAACTTGAAGTTTCATAAAAGACTCTGTCATGTAAAACTGACAACTTTTCCTAATGAAAATAGAGAAAAGGCAGGACAGGTAGCTCCCTCGGCATGCATTCCCATAAGATCATCTATTTTGGGAAGGATTTTCACAGTGTGCATTTTTAATATCACTCAGGCCAGTGTCTTAATCAGGATTTACTGGTGGGACATGCACACCTAGCAGCCAGGATTGCCACAGTAGGAATTTAATCTGAACACTTGACATCGGCCTAATCATATTTCACTTATTTTCTTTTATGTGTCTGCCTAAGATAAATGAGTCCCCTCCTTTATCAACAATAGCTCAAGATTCATAAGCTCACATTTTTCACCAGGGACAGGGAATGTAGCAACTTACACTTTATTATCCATCTCTCATTTTCTTCCCTTCAAACAATCGATAAATTTTCCACCAATGTCTCTTTTTAAAGGTGCTTACAAGTTTCTTTTTCAGAACAATGTGCTGGCATTAGTTTTTATACCTAAATCTTCCCTGAATCTTGGTGCATCTACATGTGCAGCCATTTGCAGGGTTTTTACAAGAATGGCTTGGTCGAAGTGACATTTTCTCTATGCGACCTAATTATTGTCCCTCTGAATCATAAGCACCCAAAAGCATTGACTTCTCTGATTCATAGATGAATCCTTTATTTATCTTTAATGGAAAAGATGCTAATGTCCAAACTATCCAACTATTCTAAAGCATCCTCTTTTATCTGGGAGACCTAGGTTTGACTCCTGGCCAAGTCACAATATACATCGCCTCTTGGAAACTTTTTGTTGCTATGATGCTGTGCACGTGTCACTGGAATTTCAAGGCCAAGGGGAACTAGGAATGAAATTCTTGGTACCTGCTTCTAAACAACACCTTTAAATCCCCGTGAATGAAAATGGTCTAATCTGAAACTAATCATAGAAATGACCCAAGAATGCAGTGTTTTGTTTCATTGGCACCAGGAGTCAGGATAATCTATGACAGCTAACAACAGCAGCAACGCATGATGGTAGGTGAGAGAATAGATGTAAAGAGGATTTGCTGTTATTGTCAATTGCGTTCTGACTCATAGTGACCTCATCCACTCAGAGTAGAACTGTGTTCCATAGGGTTTTCAAGGCTAAGCTTCTTCAGAGCAGATTGCCCAACCTGTCTTCTTAGCTGCCCTGGCTGGGTTCCAACCTAGGGGGTAAAAGGGAGTGGATGTCAAGGAGTTCAAGGACAAGGATGTTTTGAAACCAG